>JAHPZR010020372.1:0-15595 GCA_019787425.1 Platygyra sinensis | reverse complement strand
TTTTCTGAACACACGAAAACGAATTTAAGCAGGCGTTTTCAAATTTAGCCGGATGGTTTGAAGAGCGTTTCCGAAAAGCTTCGTTTTCGTGACGGATTAGTGTGTGGACAGTAGGCCTAACCGCAGAAATAAAGCTGCGTTTTCACATTCCTCCGGGGGAGTGGGTATGGGGCGTAAGCCTTTTGGTTGGCGTCGCCGTTGTGGTAAACTTGCTTGTGCTCCCCGCTATCGTAGGCATTAGGTTACTGTGGTATTTATTCTCTCAGGGTCTTATCCAACTATGTTCAAGACAACATCGCTTACGTTCCTGTTCAAGATGTGGTTAAAGCATTTAAGAGAGACTTTGGAGTAGACATCTCTTATAAAGAATGTCATCAAATGATTCTGTCCGCTTACACCAGTCCCAAAAATCGCTTGATTCCTAAGAAGAACGTACGGGTCTCGTCCATTGGGCAACAGTACGTTTATAGAGGGATTGCTGCGGTAGACAAACCTGCGTGTACTTCAGTGGAATCCCAGGTAACGCCCAGAGAAATACAATTTGTTAAGTAACTAATAAATACCAGACATTATTAATCGATGATATCCATGACATCAATGAAATCAATGAGTAATCAATAGGTAATCGATGACTAATCGATAGGCCACAGAATTTTTGGTCATCGATTAGTCACCGATCGCATCGATTAGTCATATGCATTGATTGCATTGATTAGTCATTGATTTTTATCCGTTAGCCGAGAGGCCAAAAAATCGTAACGTGTACAAATATTCAATAGTCAAGCTGGTCATGTAACTGCTTATGACGGATGTTTCCCTAAGTCGAAGCAGTTTTATTTTTGCTCACAAACATCCATAAAAAAACTCGATAACCATGTGGTCTATTCTTGTCAGCTTACTTGTTAGTTTCATTTTCAGACTGGTTGGTTACTGTTCAATTGTTTTGTTATTAATATGCAGTTCACCAACTGTACGACTGGTAAACCATTGTTTCACGACTCACACGACTCGTGGACTTGTATATACACTCTAAGTTCCTCTAATGATATGCAGTTCACCAACTGTACGACTCGCAAACCGTTTTTTCACAACCCGTACGAGTCGTACGGGTCGTGGACTTGTATATACGCTCTAAGTTCCTCTAACGATATGCAGTTCACCAACTGTACGACTCGTAAACCATTGTTTCACGACACGTACGAGTCGTACGGGTCGTGGACTTGTATATACGCCCCACGTCTCTCTATGATTTGGAGTCCACCAACTGTACGAGCCGTAAACAATAACTTCACAACATGTACGACTGGTACGAATCGAACGGGTCGTGCAAAAAGCAAGATGCCATTATACGGGTCGTATTAGTTCGTGTATATTGGACAACCCTCGATGTCATTGATCATAGATTAGTCATGTCTGATAAATAGTAAGCATTTTATTCAAAAGTGAAGTCTGCATCTAAGAAGTTTTACTTCCGGGCCTGCTGTAATGATAGGCTGAATGCTGTTGATTCAAGAATAGCTATTCAGTATTCATTATTATGTCAAGGTGCCTAAAGTTATGTAGAGCGAGAGAGGATGAAGCAGCTTGCTCAAAAGCACAGGCCAAAAAGGATTAAACGTCAGTCAAAGACTTTACCTGAGTTGATATGGTCACGGAAGATCAGCTTCAAATGTCGTAAGGTCGACTCCATCCGCGTTCAAAGACGTTTTCCAAACCCGGTTGGATTATTGTTGATGATGTAGTTTTGTCTTGCCAGTAGTTGTACCACAGTCTCTTCGGATAACCTAATCTCCTGATTCATTTCTTGCAGGGTGTTGACGAATCTGAGTGTGCGCAATCCAACTACCAATCAGGAGACTCCCAAGGTGAATCGGAGGAGAACTGGAAACAAAGAATCAGTGAGATAACCGCTGAACGTGACCAAGCGCTGAACGAACGAAACCAGGCCCTGGCGGCCTTAATGGAACTGGAAAAAGACCACGCCGAGGCACTGGGGACGATAGAGAGATTGAAAAGGGAAAGTTCGTGTAGCAGATGCGTTGAAAACTCGCCTAAAACATTTAAAGAAGTTAATAATAGCATGGACCGAGAGACGAGCGCAAACCATCGCGAAGGATCCTCGTTTGGTAACCTGTTTCGGAGATTTGGCGACGCAAAGCGCGATTTTCTTTCCCACAATGATGAAAACTCGGATCGCCTTCAAGACAAGTGCGATTTTTCGTTCTTGAAGGAGGTTGTCACGCAAGCAAAGGACGAGCGTGACAATTTACTCAGAAGGTTGGAGGTCGTTAAAACTGAAAGGAACTCATATTTGGAGCGGCTGCATTCCTTTGAAAAAGAAAACCAGCGACTCAAGGATGCTGTTGGCGTCAGAGACTTGGATCAGTCACGCAATCGATGGCTAGACGACATTTCAATGCATTTTCAGACCAACTGTCACGGTGAAAACGATACAAAGGAAGCAATTGGTTCCGTTCTGGCTCACTTAAAGTCCAAAAGGTACGTACATGATCAACACTCCAATTCGTCTTACTGAATTTCACATATATCTTATGGTGCTAGGTGAAAAACAAAGTCGACGCTTTTGCAAGCAGACACCTCAAATGATCTCTGGAAGAGATCTTGACATGTTTTCATAAGGAAGTCTTACCTAAATCTCCCGCACAGTGTTTTACTTGAAATCCATAGCAAAAAAGGATGGGAAGAGTAGAAAAGTAATCTAGGACTGGTTAGTAGGTGGGCAAAACCTCTGCTTTACTCTGCGCTCGAGAACGGTGTTTGTCCACGCGGGGGTGGGGGGGAGGGGGGGGGAAGGGAGGAGGCGAGCGAGAAGTTATGTATCGCAACATAACATAACTGTTCTACATTTGTTATTGGTGCTGGTGTCGTTTCTGTTCGTGGTTGCTGTCATGGCTGGTTTCTTTTAGTTTTTCTTAGCCTTCCTTTTATTTACTTTCTATAGGAAACAAGTCGCGCCATCCCGCTTGAACAAATCACCCAAATTTGACCATGCTAACGTTAACGAACAGAGCAGATTTGAAGATCAAAAAACTCTTTCGGGCGATTGCCAATCGCCTTCAGGAGCAGCGGACAGCGGAATTCCGTCCCCGGAGAACACGGGCGTTTCGAACGGTGATCTTGTCAGCGAGAAGGAGAGCGGTTTACTTAATAGCGATATTGACAAGACAAGTCGAAACACAAGCAGCGAGGAAATGGGAAGTAAGCAAGATTTACTGGTTTTTACATCCGGGAGCGGAATGATTGGCTTTACGCGACATCCGCTTGAAGACTAATTGTGATCTGCAACCTCCTTCCCAGGTTCCTCGGAGGAAAGATGAAAGAGTCTGGGAAAGTCCTTGCTCCTTGACTCACCCCAACGTATTTACATTTAAACTTTACAGGTTTGAAATTTCTGTGTACCTGTCTCAGTCGTTGTTTTAAAAGAGGGAAGGCCCAATAGAGCGAGTGTACTCGCAATATTTTTACCAGACGATGATTTGTTTTATAAGGTTTTGCCACGTAATTGTGAAAGTTCAGTGAATGTCTGGAAACTTGCGCTGCAAACACCAGAGGTGTAGAATGTGGCTCAAACGAAGGCAGCACGCCGGAGAAATGGGTGAAACTTTTAATTGACTATTTTTTTAGCTGTATATGCACTTTAATTCCCAGGACCTTACCTCTCAACACTCTTTGGACTTGGAAATGGTCTTCCGCAAATCGTCGTAAAGGGCCTCAAAGAACTTCCAATTTTTATTACCCAATGAGAAAGCAGCACTATCACTCTGACAAATGTCACGTGACGCTGTCAGTGGTGAGAGAACCTTATGTTGCTTTAAAACGTACTTATTTAAAGCCGCGGGCTCGGTCAATTCGCGGAGATGGGAAGTTCCCTCCCCCGCCTTCATCCCCTCCCCCCCAAAAAAAAACTCCCTGCTCCTCGCTTTCTTCGCTCGTTTCTTTCAATGTTGTTATGGTAACGGGAGTACATAAGTAGCTTACTCTTACTCAATTTTTGGTCTTTTAAGAGTTTGGGTTCGTACGTTGTACGTTACGTTTGGTTATTTTATTTAAACGAAAACGTTAATCGGGAGCTCAGTTTAAACTTTAAACTTGTGGTGAATTATACCTTAGTCATCATGACAGCAGTTACATCGAAGTATTAACTCATTCGTGCCATAGTCGATACGAAATCGTATCGCTTTGGCTCTGTTGTCGTGTCCCAGTCGTCATTAGTTGTGCCGTAGTCGTCGTACATGTACATGCATAATCGCACTGCAGTCGTAGCACTTCATGGCAGTTGCACTTATTGTCGTAGAGCACTCGTGTACAGTCGTGTTTTAGTCGTTTCCTACTCGTGCCACATTCCACGTTGATTATAGTGTTCGTGCCGTGCTTTCATCCTTTTCGTACCACAATTTTCGGCTCTTGTTCAAACGTCAAACTGCTCAGAGATCTTTTCTGTACACATTTTTCATGGTTCATAAAGATTTCATAACATGTTGAAATCGCTTAAGACATGTACAGTTTTGTATCATGTTCGTACTAGCAAATTTAGACTTTGCGGCGAGACTTGTTCAAAACGTCAAATCTCTTCTGTACATAATGTTCTTAGTTGAAACGCGACCCACCCGCATATGTTCAACCATGCTTGAAACTACGGAGGTTTAACTTAACTTAACTGGTTCTAAGTTTGAATAAATTATTCCAAACATTGAGGGACAATTGAATTGTTTCCTCCTTTCCGATGGTACCTATGTAAGGATAGAGTGTAATCGGTTAATATGTATAGTGTGTTATTCTTTCGTGGGTTATTTAATATAATATTTGGTCTAATGCTTGCATTTATCAGGACCCTGCAGCTGTTTACAAGGTGAATAACTCTATCCCCTGGGTAAAGTATAGCTAGTGTTATTCACACGTATGAACTAAATAATGATTTATCAACGCACCTGGTTGTTGGAAAGCCAATTTCAAAACGCTAATGCAGTCGATACTCTGGTTTTCCCCTCTCCTCAAAAACCAACATTTCCAAATTCCAATTCGATTATTGTCAAGCACTTTATCATGGGCCTCTGGCTCGGGTGATCGCGCAAGCACTCCCTATCAGTTGACATTAACTGATTAATTTCTGCACGAAAGCTAAGTATTGCAGGTAATGGCGGTAGCAGCGCAATACTTGGAATTCGACAAAGCTCAACGCGATCAAATTGCCTGATTACAGAGGACCCCTCCCTGATGTTCTCAGTTGTCAAAGTGGCACGGACCAGACCCAACCAGGGTCTCTCCTCACTCGCTCCAGGGGCGGTAAGATGAGAGACCCTGGTAAAGTTGTTGCAATTTTGAGTTTAACGTCTGTACTGTAAGTTACAGACCACGTGCAAGCGTGTGTCAGTAAGATACTTATTATATCTCTACAGTGTGCCTGAGGAGATCGGGAAACGATTTCTAGTCGAATGATTAAGTCTTTAATAGGCCGTACAGAAGTGTGCGGCACGCAAAATAACCAATCATAGAATGCGTAGGCTTCATTTAATTACATTTAATAAAATCAATGTTATTTCTCATTTCCTTCGCACAAATTTCTAAAGTTATATTAACTGATTTACATAATTACTGTAGCGTTTTTCCATAGTCTAATTGTATTTTACCGTGTTTGCTCTTCGCTAACCATTGCGTGAGGAAAAAAGACCTTTGTCTGTTTTGCCTTAGTTTATTCTGAATATGTTAAACTGGCCGCACTAATTTCGCCAAGATTTCTTTGAGGTGTTATACAGTAAGAACCCGTGTATAAGAACCTGGGTTTTAAGAACCTTTTAGGCTAAAATTAGTGTTTCATTTTAAGCCCCCTGCACATAAGAACCTATTTAGGCTAACATTTTAAGTTAGGTTCTTATTAGTGGGGTTGCTGTAAAATTGTTTTGGTAGAAACTGCTGAATTAAGATCATGCACTATTCAAAAGTAACTTGACATAACTTTTTTTCGTTCAAGCTTAAGCACCATGTTGTTTGTCTATTGTGCTAGCCATTCAAAGAATTCCCCGAGTATTTTCAGGTATTGTACTCTTACTACAGTATCAAAGAAAGCTTTCTGACTATCTCCAACTGCTCTGTGGTACAAATAAATGATTTATACTGTATTATGGGATGATATTTATAGTATATATAGCATATTCAGATGAAATTCATATGAAAATATAAGAACCTATTTTAAGAACCTTGGTAGCTTAAATTTGCTTTAAGTACCATTTATATAAGAACCTATTTAGGCTAAATTGAAAAATCCAGGTTCTTATACGCGGGTTTTTACTGTATATCAGTGGTGTTTGCTAGCGAATTAGCTCTCAACTAGCCTGCAAAGACAGCCGTCCTTCTTCGCTCCCGGCCCGGGAGCAAAGAAGGACGGCTGTCAGTCGAAGGCACCAACCAAGCGCAAGGCTCGGAGTCGAACACTGGTCCAGACGTTTTGCGGGGTCCATAAGTACGGCATGGACTATGGAAAATAAAAAAAAAGAACAAGAAAAATTAAGTTACGAATGATCAATAGTTATTGACCTCGGTTAAAGCGAAGAGTCGTGATTTGTCGGTGATTAACGTTAGCAGATCAATTATTTGCCAAATTGAAAGGTAAATAAGTAATTTTTGTTGAACTTTGTATTTTTCTTTGTTATGAAGTAATTGTGTTAAAATTTAGATAAAGAGTTTCTATCTTCCAACTTCGTTCCCAGGGTCTCTCATCTAACCGCCCTCTGAGGCGAGCGAGGGCGGTTAGATGAGAGACCCTGGGAACGAGGTTGTCTATCTTCGTCTAATGTTTGTTCGCCATTTTGTTTATCCTAGCTAAATATAGGAGCTGTCAATCATTTTCACGCTATGCACTCAATTTCACTTTTTCGCACCAACCAAATTGCACTGATTGGGATAAATTGACAAATTCTGAACCAATCAGAATGCAGAAATTGCTACTTCTATATTATGTCGTTAAAAGCACTGATTTAAATCACTTGACGAAATTTTGAAAAGATCTTTCAGTGGCAGGAGTTGAGACAGAAGATTCAAGCCCTTTGATATTACCAGCATCCGCCGTTTTTGAAATTTGTTCTTTCAGCACTTTTAGGGATATGGAAAAGATTTTTCAAGTGGGAAATCACTGAACTGAATTTTTTTGATATAAAATTGTATATTGTTTCAAGGGAACATGGAGGAAAACACAAGGTCAAGCAAAAAACAGCTATAGATATTCTAAATATCCGTAACTTTTCTGAAATTGTATCTTGATATTTTTTAAATATCTTGGAAAATTCTAAATATACAGAATAAGGCAAGTTTTTATCTGCAGTGCCAGAATAGAAGTAGGTTGAACCTTAACTTGTTGCCAAAGAAGTCCATTTTCATTGTCAACGCCAATAGCGCATTTGCGTTTCACGTTAGAGAGGACAATTAGGACGTCTTTAAAGAAATCGACTGTAAGCTGGGCACCTTCAATAACAGTTCCTGCTTCAACTGAAATTGAATAAGCAAGTTAGTGTGATCTTAATGAAACCTTGCACAGTTTTGTATCAATCAACATCTTGTTAAACCCTTACTAGAAGCTGTACCGAAGCCAATTTGAAAGACTTAATCGTAACGTCAGAGCATTATTCAATGGATAAGGGCGAGTCAAAGAAAGGGCACTAATACTGAAAAATGGCGACATGTACGGAGGATAGCGTTATGTGCCTTTCGAAGAAGCCGTGTCTGGCCTTTCTTCTTTCGCGCAACGTCACGTACGCTCTCTCGTTACATTCTTTCCCGAGAGCCTAGCGTTGCGTGAAAGAGAGGGGGCGGTATCTGGTGTAGTTGCTCGCGTAATTACCACCTAGATGAAGGGGGAGGGGGGGGGGGGGAAGGAGAGGGGAAGGGGGGCAGTCCCAGTAGTGAGTAGTGTAATCATGGTCTAGTGTAGGGCGAGGGTTTTAGTGCTCCAGAGGAACACTCATTTCTAATGATGTACAGGGTCCCCCGGACAAACTAGATAGTGTCAAAACAAATTCAACTCTTGATTTTAACGTGTGGCGGCAAACCTTTGCTAGGGTAACCTAGCTGCAGTTGGAACTCTAACAAACGTTTTAACCCCAGTAATCTTCTGTGTATACGCTTTATGTTATTTTATTATTCAACTTTCATACACTGTACGAATTCCGATTCTTTGGTTGGTTGATTTGTGCCACGTGACACTGGGTTGTGACGAAACAACCTCCTTGACGTCATTATCGTGGTGTAATAGCCGTGGTGTAAATTCTATACACCACTGTCATTACACCATGGCTTCGGCTGACTCAAAGTTTGACGATTTTTGTTTGCAGTGTATTCAATTTGGATAATAAAAATGTTAACGCACTCATTGCTCGTGAATTATCGGGATTTACCTGCACTCGTTCACTAACAATGAACTCGAAATTTTCAATACCGCACGAGGCCGCCGAGTGCGGTATTGAACTTTCTCGTTCATTGTTAGTGAACTCGTGCAGGTAAATCCCGATAATTCACGAGCAATGAGTGCGTTAACCTGTAAATAAATTAATATATTTTTTATTGTATAATGTTCAGTTTTTCTTTTTTTTCCGGGGGTGGTTTTATTTGGTTTCACAACTATCGAGATAATTTATTTAGCATGTCAGTCCACTTATTACAATAGTCCAATTTCGATATATATAAAATTCACCTTAAAACAGTAGACTTTAGCACGAGGCTCTGGGAATT
The DNA here is from genome assembly GCA_019787425.1 of Platygyra sinensis. Classification (NCBI taxonomy): domain Eukaryota; kingdom Metazoa; phylum Cnidaria; class Anthozoa; order Scleractinia; family Merulinidae; genus Platygyra; species Platygyra sinensis. The sequence continues at coordinate 6,856 of JAHPZR010020372.1, read as the reverse complement.
CTCGGAGCCTTGTGCTGTGGTGTACTGTTTTGAGCTTAATTTTGATATAATTCATTTGGTGTACCAATAAAAGTCATTTACCTTTACGCTTAGATTTTTCGGTCTTTTGGTCTTTCAAGCCCTTCGGCTCCTGTAGTTTACCTTTAGTGTTTCGAGATCGCTTCAAAAGGGCCTCCAGTTCCTATGTAACAAAAAGCTAAGTAGCTTTTAGAATTTCCTTCACCTCAATATCGAGGCCTAATATTGCTCTGGAAATTTGCATGCCACAGGTTCAACTATATATATATACATCTCTTAGCACATTCATGTACCAAGTGTCATAAAATTTTATCGTTTAAAAATAAATATCTAAAAATGTCAAGAAGCAGTATTGTCTTTTGACCTAGCAGCAATCAGATAAATTCATTCATTAAAATGAAAGAGCGTGTTCATTTCGTACCTATGTCCCTCTCGGTTCAACGCTTGGTCTTGGGAAGTCTGGGCTCGATATTAAATTGCACGTGGTTATGCAACAATTGATTTTATCTGCCAAAATAGCAATTTGTTTTTACCTGTTGATTGGGAACCATTTCAGGAAACTGGGTCAAACCAGCATCTACTAACATTGCCTCAATTTTCCGCTTTGTAAAGAAAAAGTACAAATGCCAGACCAAAAATATTTGCAATGTTTCAAAACTGTCTTTTGCCACATTTTCATTTAGTTACAGTTTGTGCAATGAATTAACATTTTTCTGGCTTTAATGTTCCAATTCTCATCTTATCGTGACAAAATAAGTGTATCAGGCTATAATGAGAATAAAATCATCGTCATTAATGTGATTATTATAATTATTCTTATAATCGTATCTATAAGAAAATTCTCGATCATGATTGGTACTCCTCACGCCTATTTGTCACGTAATCGGCGCGCGATCACGTGGGTGTCCAATTACAGGTGTCCGATTTGAACTTTTTGAAATCGGACACCTGTAATTGGATACCCACGTGATTTTCACGCCAATTACGCGCGCTTTGATGGCTTCCTTAGCAATATTTTCTACAGTTTTCAAAACTTAGGAAAAGCGCTACAGCGCCACTGATGAAGAGGCAGCAGCCTCGAAACGTATGTAAGTTTTAAGTCCTTTTTCGCGCAATAATGAATATCCACTAAGTTTCCTTATCAAACAAACTTTGCGCAACACAGTTTTCTTCTTGTTTCGAGTCAGTAACAATGACATTCATCTTCCGTTTGTTTTAAACATGCATTCAATTGCTCTTCAGTTGTTGTTTGTTCACAAAAAGAGCGACCATTTCATCTCAAATCAAGTGCAGGTTATTGGAATAAGTTGCAATTTGTACGCTTTTACCGTGAAGGCAAATTGATGAATTGACTACGATCTACACAGTACAAACGTTGTGTCTTTAGATGTGTCTGCTTCTGTTGTCGGCTGGCAAACAGAATTTTTATTAATCACAAATATATAAGATTCAATAACTGACAATAAGGGCTTGTGTACAAGGCGGGATGGGTACCCTTACAAGCCGTTTAACCCTGGCTGGAGTGCAAAAGATAATAATAACTGCGATTTTGTTACGAAACCTCGGTAAGCAGTAACCGTAGTAAACCTCTCCCGTGAAAACACGAGGGGCAACGAACTCGTTTTGAAGATAAGGCGTAGCTCAGACCATAGCATTTCTAGGTTTTGCAGTCATTCGAGGCAATTCTGGTCGGATTCATTACTATCGGCATGTATTTAAGCTCAAGAATCATATCTAAGTTGTGTGTGTTTAGCACAGCATATATAGGCCTATTTGATGGATCTTTGATACATATGTCATTAAATCAGCTAGAATTAGCCTTAAAAAAATACAACTTCTAAGTTACGCACACCTGTATCCATGTACCAATTCGACCCTATTTGAATATTATATGAAAAATAATTAAAACTTCCCACGTACAGATTTTTTTGGTTTTTTAGTATAACGGAAAGAATCAGAAAAGGAAGTGATCTGCCGAAAAAAAAGTGGGGGGTCACCGAGCATCCAACAAAAATATTCGCACACAAAGTTAACGCAAAGGTCATCAGCTCTATATTTTGTTGAGTTTTCAACTCGGTGCGCGCGCTTGAAAATGACGTGGCACGCGCGTGACCAATGAATAGCGTGCGCACTAGAGATGCGCAGTAGCAATGGGCGCGAACGTCCTTAAGGCATGGCTCTCTCCTTACTGCACCCAAAATAAGGGGGGTGGTCTATCTTCTAAGACTTTAACCACATTAACCTAAAACTCTTTCAGACTAATAGGTTTTGCGAATCTTGTCATATCTAGCCGCTGGATGATATATGCAAATAAAGTCACGTGACTTCTGACCGCCAAAATCTACCAAAAATTCTTTGAACGAAAATGGTACCAGTTTACATTGATCAAGAGTCATTTACCTTCAATGCACCCAGATAGCTTAAAACGTTAGTAGCAAAACATCTGTGCCCGGAGCTTAAATTTTTCATTAATTTTGAAAATAAACAGCATTTTGTGCTAGTGCCCAGTCCCCCAATAAAAGTGAATTCTTAATTTATGCTTTTATTTAAAAAAATCTCAACAAGTCTGGGCACGGATATCAAGTACCTACTAGTCTTAACATTTAAAACCTAACGCCTTTTTCCTACATGCTGTAAAAAGTGATGCCATTTTGCTAAAAAGAAATTTGAGCTGAAAATAGCCCCGACAGGTCACGTGATCTAATTTGCATATACCATCCAGCTAAATATAACAAGACTGTTACTGATTGTTAATCTTATTTAAAGAACAACTTACAGTTTAGATATTTACAAAACCCGCTCATAGCATAGCTAATCTAGGCGGGTTGTACTATTTGCAATCATATTTACCGAGCAGAAAGTGATTTTAAATCTAAATAAATACACACATATGTTAACAGTTAATCAAGTACAAAGGTAAAATGGCAAAGCAAATTGAAAGGTGTAAAGTAGATATACGGCTAAATGCGAAGTTAAAAGCTATAGATTTGCAAGCCTATTAGTCTAAAAAAGTTCTAGGGTACTGTGGTTAAAGCCTTAGAAGATAGACTACCCCCCTAATTTTTGGGTGCAATGAGGAAAGAACCATGCCTTAATTGTCTTGAGCACATCACCTTCCGGTCGTTTTGTAAGATTAAAAACCTATAAAATTTAGCTATAATTTCCCTGTATATAAGCGAACCGAATTTAATAAAACAATTGTTCCATTCGCGCTTGTTGGCTATTTACCATCTCGTAAACAACGCGTGCTCATGGAATAATTGTTAAATATCAGTTACGACCGGCCAGTGTAAAACAAATGAAGGCAAATCATCTCTCTGTTCCCAAGCTTTGTTTGCGATCGTAATCAGCAAATAAAATTGTCAACAAAGGAGACTCTAGCAGCATCGCTTGTGTCATAGGCAGAACCAGGTGGTACATGTTTATACATTACTTAATCAGTCCAGCTCTTCTAAAAGGCAATGGCTGCGTCACGCCAGTAATCCATACAGCGAGGACTTAACCCGGTTTCAGCAGCATGAAGTGACTAGGAGTATTTCTACTCCCCGCTGGATGGCATGCTAGTCCATCGCCGGGTTACCCCCAGCATTAAATTCGCCGGTACCGATTTATACACCTGGGTGGGAGAGAGGCATTGTGAGCGTAACAAGTCTTACAGTTACTTTTGCACTTCACAATTTTATTAATTTAGTAACGTTTGCAATATACATTATCCCGGAAAATGCAAAACAATAACGTTTGTGTTACCACAAATAACCTGGCTGTCTTGCCTTTGTACCATTGATCTGGTACTTTTATTTTACATCAAACTGATGACCCAACGTAGATAAACCCCCATTAAATAAGTGCTACATATTTTCACCAATAAATAGTTATATTAAATTTGGTGCATCACACTGTACAGAGTGCTACACCTGTTTGCTGAAAGTGTGGATAACTCTATCAACCGGATTGTTCAAAGTACGACTTAACTAATCTAAGACAATAAATAGTTACATTAAATAGTTTTCTTTTTCACTCTGATGAAGGTCAGTAATTGCTACTGAAAATTCAGTGAACAAAAACCAACTGATGGGATAAATTTAAGTCAAATAATCAGTGTCTACCGATCGCAAGGATCAAAGTATAATCCAACACAGTTTTGACTTTCATTCGACTACCAAACTCCGCAAAAAATATTTAGTGAAGTGTTTTTCTTTTTTCAAAAGGGAGAAATTACTGAGTATCGACTGCATTAGCGTTTTGAAATTGGCTTTCCAACAACCAGGTGCGTTGATAAATCATTATTTAGTTCATACGTGTGAATAACACTAGCTATACTTTACCCAGGGGATAGAGTTATTCACCTTGTAAACAGCTGCAGGGTCCTGATAAATGCAAGCATTAGACCAAATATTATATTAAATAACCCACGAAAGAATAACACACTATACATATTAACCGATTACACTCTATCCTCACATAGATAAACCATCGGAAAGGAGGAAACAATTCAATTGTCCCTCAATGTTTGGAATAATTTATTCAAACTTAGAACCAGTTAAGTTAAGTTAAACCCCCGTAGTTTCAAGCATGGTTGAACATATGCGGGTGGGTCGCGTTTCAACTAAGAACATTATGTACAGAAGAGATTTGACGTTTTGAACAAGTCTCGCCGCAAAGTCTAAATTTGCTGGTACGAACATGATACAAAACTGTACATGTCTTAAGCGATTTCAACATGTTATGAAATCTTTATGAACCATGAAAAATGTGTACAGAAAAGATCTCTGAGCAGTTTGACGTTTGAACAAGAGCCGAAAATTGTGGTACGAAAAGGATGAAAGCACGGCACGAACACTATAATCAACGTGGAATGCAAACGTGTGCAAGTGGAGGTATCGGTTCTACGCTACGAAGACAGCGCATTTTACGACTGTGGTACGAGTAGGAAACGACTAAAACACGACTGTACACGAGTGCTCTACGACAATAAGTGCAACTGCCATGAAGTGCTACGACTGCAGTGCGATTATGCATGTACATGTACGACGACTACGGCACAACTAATGACGACTGGGACACGACAACAGAGCCAAAGCGATACGATTTCGTATCGACTATGGCACGAATGAGTTAATACTTCGATGTAACTGCTGTCATGATGACTAAGGTATAATTCACCACAAGTTTAAAGTTTAAACGGAGCTCCCGATTAACGTTTTCGTTTAAATAAAATAACCAAACGTAACGTACAACGTACGAACCCAAACTCTTAAAAGACCAAAAATTGAGTAAAAGTAAGCCACTTATGTACTCCCGTTACCATAACAACATTGAAAGAAACGAGCGAAGAAAGCGAGGAGCAGGGAGTTTTTTAGGGGGGGGGGGAGGGGATGAAGGCGGGGGAGGGAACAACTTCCCATCTCCGCGAATTGACCGAGCCCGCGGCTTTAAATAAGTACGTTTTCAAGCAACATAAGGTTCTCTCACCACTGACAGCGTCACGTGACATTTATCAGAGTGATAGTGCTGCTTTCTCATTGGGTAATAATAATTGGAAGTTCTTTGAGACCCTTTACGACGATTTGCGGAAGACCATTTCCAAGTCCAAAGAGTGTTGAGAGGTAAGGTCCTGGGAATTAAAGTGCATATACAGCTAAAAAAATAGTCAATTAAAAGTTTCACCCATTTCTCCGGCGTGCTGCCTTCGTTTGAGCCACATTCTACACCTCTGGTGTTTGCAGCGCAAGTTTCCAGACATTCACTGAACTTTCACAATTACGTGGCAAAACCTTATAAAACAAATCATCGTCTGGTAAAAATATTGCGAGTACACTCGCTCTATTGGGCCTTCCCTCTTTTAAAACAACGACCGAGACAGGTACATAGAAATTTCAAACCTGTAAAGTTTAAATGTAAATGCGTTGGGGTGAGTCAAGGAGCAAGGACTTTCCCAGACTCTTCATCTTTCCTCCGAGGAACCTGGGAAGGAGGCTGCAGATCACAATTAGTCTTCAAGCGGATGTCGCGTAAAGCCAATCATTCCGCTCCCGGATGTAAAAACCAGTAAATCTTGCTTACTTCCCGTTTCCTCGCTGCTTGTGTTTCGACTTGTCTTGTCAATATCGCTATTAGGTAAACCGCTCTCCTTCTCGCTGACAAATCACCGATTCGAACCCCTGTTCTCCGGGAAACGGAATTCCGCTGTCCGCCTGGCTCCGGAAGGCGATTGCAACCGCCCGCAAGAGTTTTTGATCTTCAAATCTTGTTCTGTTCGTTAACATTAGCATGGTGCAAATTTGGGGTGATTTGTTCAAGCGGGATGGCGCGACTTGTTCCTATAGACAGTAAATAAAAGCAAGGCTAAGAAAAACCAAAAGAAACAGCCACGACAGCAACCACAGACAGAAACGACACCACACCATAACAAATCTGGAACAGTTATGTTATGTTTCCGATACATAACTTCTCTCATCGCCTCCTCCCGTTCCCCCCCCCCCCACCCCCGCCGTGACAAACACCGTTCTCGAGCGCAGAGTAAAGCAAAGGTTTTGCCTACCTACTAACCAGATCCTCGATTACTTTTCTACTCTTCCCATCCTTTTGCTATGGATTTCAAGTAAAACACTGTGCGGGAGATTTTAGTGTAAGAACCTTCCTTATTAAACATGTCAAGATCTCTCCAGAGAGCTCATTGAGGGTCTGCTTGCAAAGCGTTCCGACTTATGTTTTTCACCATAGCACCTAAGATATATGTGAAAATTGAGTGTTGATCATGGTACGTACCTTTTGGACTTTAAGTGAGCCAGACGGAACCAATTGCTATCCTTTGTAATCGTTTTCACCGTGACAGTTG
>JAHPZR010020371.1:0-32411 GCA_019787425.1 Platygyra sinensis | reverse complement strand
CGAAACCCTATTTATGACCTGAACCTTACATCAAAATCTTGCTCAGACCAAAGTTAAGTTACCGTAAACATAATATGTGAAGGACTTTTGTTAATTTTCTTTTGGTTCTTAAAAACATACAATATTGAGGCTTAGAGTACAAGAACCATACCCTATTTACGACAAAAATGGCCAAAATCAGCCAAATTGATACCCTATTTATGACTAAAACGGCTGAAAAACCATACCCTTTAGGGCCGCACATACCTATGTAGCCCATATAAGGGAGTATCCCCCCGGGTTCAAACCTCTTTGTGAAACCGCTTTAGACTTACACGGTCTTTAGTTTATTCCTTAATTGTAATAGATAAAATGCAGGGTGTTAAGAAGACTGAGATAAAGGGAATTTGCGTTTGAAATGTTTGGCGCTAACTTGTCGATCAGTGATTTGCATAAGCGCTCGCGAATTTCAGTTGATGATACTGCCTCAGTAGAGGAATTTGGAGCTTGAAATTTGACTTTCAGTTGATCACACTGGTAACTACAGTCAAAAGGATCTTTCCCAAGGCCTAATTTTTATAATCAAACTGATTAATTTAGATTGTTAACTCATTTCGCGAATATATCATGTGTCATTTGAGCTGAGTATGTTACATAGATTTTCGAATTTCTCAGAGGGAAATAATGGGAGTTCGAGCATGAAACTTGGCATGGTATATGTTTAATAATGATATTTTAAGGCTGTAAAGTAAAATAATCGAAAAGCGAGGTACCAGATGTACTTTTTTGCTGTTAAACATGACCTATATTTTGCCGCCATTTTTAACACGCTTGAGAGGTGTTTTTAAAATGGTTCGGAAAACCACTAGATAAACATATCTGAGATTAGTTTAAAACGAAAAATATATTAGAATGGTTGTTCCACATTTGTGTGAAGTTTGAAGTCAATTGAATTTATTTTAAGACCTTAGCAGCGCTTCGTCCTCGCACCTTATGTCGGTCATTTTATTACACGAAAAACCGCACTTCGACCGCGCTTTCAAATTTTCGCGAATTTCTAAAAAATAAAAATTCGCTGGAATCTTTAAATATGATTTTTAGAATTAGGTCACCTAAAAGTATCTTTGGGCAAAATATGAGCGATTTGCCAAATGGGTCGTTGACTGGCGTTTCTCGATCCTAAGAGTCAGCCACTCTTAGAGCGTAAGTCCGAAAATATCGAGAAATCGGCCCAACAGGAAGCGGAATAACGATTTTTTTTTCTTATTTGACCAAAAGAACCCATTTGGTTAACTGTTTTCGGAAATGACATCAAAAGCGTTCGATTTCCTTTCCTTTTCTTCAAATTTTGCAAAACTTGAATATTAAGCCGCAGGGCCTTCAGCGGCGCCATGAGACTTAGAATTTGACACATGTTTCAACATGCTCGTATGAACGTACCAAACGTTGTCTTAAACATGTCCTTTACACAGTTTGTGGGGCATCTCTTAAACTTTACTCGGGACTAAGTATCGTTTGAAAATAGTTGACCTTCGGAAACTGAACCATTTACGGACCTAAAGTGATAAGGCTAAACTTAGCAAAACTTTGAGCTTGTTAAATGCTGTCTGTTATATTTTAGTCAGGTAAATAATTACATAACCAAATGAAAGCAGATTCTTTATTCTACTCGCCTGGAAAAAAATAACAGGTGGCCCGTTAAAACTGTTCCGTTGAGAGATTTTCCGTGAGGTCACTTTAACCCATATCTCACCAATTATTCAATTGTAATTATACACAAACTGTTATTATTTCCGAATATCTTTTATATTTTGCACGTTCCCACCATATTTTTTTTAAGGTATAGAATTAAAATTAATCCAAGATAAGAAGTCCAAACAAGGTTTTGCAAGTCAGCATATCAACAGACCAATTCAATCGCTTCGATGGTTTTTCAATAGGACTGGTACTTTATCATGAGTCACGCAAACTACCTCACACGGTAGCGAACGTAACCAGCTGGTTAAAAAAAAAAGCGTTTATATACTGGATAGATGGTCCCTTTTTGTCACTGATTTTATGCAGCATAACTTCAGGGTCTTTTTCTTTCGTCTAGAAAATAACACTGGTAGCCCGTAAAAAATAGCTCCGTTGAGAGAATTTTTTTGTAAGGCTCCTTTTATAGCGCATCGTATCAGAGTTCGCTTACCTAAATAAATCTCCCAGTTGCACTAATTACAACTTAACCGGATTATTAAAATAGAATTAAACATGAAAAAAACTAAGCTTAAAGGTTTCTGATGGTAAGTTAGTATTTCCATCTACATTTCTGCCTTTAAAGGCCTTACTAGAAAATTATAGTTACTGTTCCGCTCAAATTTGTTCACCTGACTTTACTTTACTTTGCTTTGCTTTGCTTTGCTTTGCTTTGCTTTGCTTTGCTTTGCTTTACTTTACTTTACAAATGTTTTTTTGTCTGTGATCATATTCCTGATCATATTGATCAAATAATCGGCCAGTGTGATCTAATCAACCACGATTCAGCAGAATTTGCTTATAGGATGTACTTATGTCGTTTTCAGTTTTTGCCGTATTAAATCAGTGTCTAGATACCCAACAGCCGGGAAGCGTTTTTAACAGTACTACATACCCGGCAATCTGAAATTATTCAAGAATTTCAACGGAAAAACTCATGCCCGAATCCTTCTTAAACTGTAGATCTTTGTTTAGAAATGCCAAGCGATTTCAAATATAATTTTGGCTTTGTGGTTGATCGAGGATGGAGCCTTGGGCATACTATAAAATATCGATCTTTGGCACTTAGAAAAAATTCAAACTCTGACTTCGGCGTCAACTCTCAGAGAATTTCTACAAAAATTGAAGTTTGAACCCTGTAAGAGTATTCGTTATTTGTTCAGAAAATGGGAAGCGATTCAAGACAATTATTGGATGAGGTTTTTGTGATATCCAGAATATCAAGGTCGAGGTAGGGGTTATCAGCGAAGCCGAAGGCTGAGGCTGATAACCCTTACCGAGACCTTGATTATTCTGGATATCACAAAAACCGAATCTAATAATTGTTTTATTATACATTGAACTCAAAAACTTGGAAGTCATGTTCTGCTTCTTCACTGATGGCAAGCAACACGAGTTGCGCGAAGTTGACATGATTACCCTTGGAAATCATGCACTGCGGTCATACATGACATGATTACCCGTGACCTTGACATGATTATTGTATAATCTGCAGTTATGGTGTCACGGGCGCTGATTTCGAAAATTCACTGTACGCTTTCGGCCAGTAAGAAAAGAGTTAGAGAGTTCAATGTATAATAATAAATAATTGTTTGGTTTTTGTTGTGGAACGAATTCCTTGACTTCGGCACACTATAAGAACCTCGACTCACGGCACGGTTGTTCAAAAAACTAGATACCCGTAGGTCAAAAATTCATGGATGATGAATACATTCAATATCCACTAAAATAATCATTGAAACCTTCCAAGAGTATTTCAAGCATTTGAACTTTGTCGGAATCACCAAGTGAGTTTTTGGCAAATGTTTTGGTTCGCACATTGTACAAACTCATGTATGTGCTCACAGGCATGATAAAAGCTATATACCCGGCATCAGAAATTTGTCTTGGTTTTCCACACCCAAAATTCCCTTTGATCTGCTGAGATGTCGGTTCAAAAATGGCAAGCGATTTTAAACTTCAGGTCTCCACAATTGCCTCGCAAAGTAGCTCAAATACCTACAAACGTTAGAGCGTTCGGTGAAAAAATCTGGCAATCCGTGCAAACACTTTACTTGCGTGACAGAGGTTCACGTGTGTTGATTGAGAACTCATTGAAGCGACGAAGTTCGATCTTGAAAGCGACGAAGTTCTCTGTCACCTCCACGTTATTTAATCCATAAGCAAACCGGAAAAGGTTTAAAACTACACAGCTTGTGTCTCCGACCAAAGCTCGATGCGAAATAATTCCCCGGTGGATAATGATTATTAGTGGATATTGAGTGTGTGCGTGCTGTTTATGATTGGTTTTTCTTTTTTCTTTCATTTCGAAACTTAACTGCACTGCTTTGCCATGTTTGCTCTTTGTTATTTCATTCAGGTGTTGCTGAGTGAAGTTTCTTCGGCACTACATGAGTTTTTTGCTCTCGCAAGGCAACATATCTAGACTCGCCTTGTGCTTAGTGCGGATTGAACAGTAGCTAAGACGCTTTCGCAAGCCTAAATTCATTTGTTTGAAATCCGGTGCGAGCTGCACCCGAGTATCTCACAAGCCAGTATTTATCGATTGAACTATGGCAGGTTACACCTCAAACTGAAAGAATTATTGTACTCTCAAAAATACTCGCATTGAATAAGAGTCTTGAATTGCCCTACTGTCGTCTGTTATTAGCCGCCAGTATGGGAAAACAATCGAACAATACCGGTCAGGGATCGGCTGTCACAACAATTTTTGTCAAAGCCAAGGATGCTTTTTCACGGCTGCGAGGACGATTTTGGAATACGATGCTTATGATGTTTTACTTACATTTATGTGTGTATTACTTGCCACCATTAAAAGACGTTGTTGGACATGACAAGTTGTGGAATGCGGTGATGTTTTTGGTTAAACACAAAATATGTGCTATAACTGAATGTTTACATCCCATTGCTTATAAGGCCTGATATTTTCAAAAATGCTGGTTAATGAGATTCATTCTCTTTATGATAAGTATAAAAAAGAATCCTATTCTTTATTCTCTATGAGCTTCTAAATAGCATTTTTAGTTGTATCTTGTTTAAGTGGTTGGTTTATAAATATATGTAATTTATACATATTATTTTGTTATACAGGCTCCTGTTGATACCAGTCATGTGACTGAAGGGGTCATCCTGTTTAAATATAGATTGAAGTAATATGAAAATGACACTTTGTGATGCTTATTCATAAAGTGCATTGAATCTCATCAGCCTGCATTTCTGGACATAACTGTATAAGGGGAGCAAATGATGTGGAGGAAAATCCAGGTCTTACAATATTTGATATCATTGATCCAACAACCACTGCGTCTACTAACTCTAGTTTTGTAAGATATTGACAGCTTTTGAGAATGAAATCAGAGGATCTTTTCTGCTGATAGTTAAGTACCATGTGATGAATACTCTCACAAATATTAAACAAAAACTGCTTAAGAGAAGATGTTAGAAAAAGTTTTATTTCCAAAAATTTGCCCTCTGAATGTAATGTCTGTAATGTGGAATTACCAATATTCTCCCTTCTTGCACGAAAGCCTTCAATTATTATTAGAGATAAAGGTACACTGGCCATACATTTTCCACTTAAAAATTGTAATGAGTTTACTACCTTCTCACTTGTAGCAGTTCAACTCCCAGATGCTGAAATTTTAGAACATCATTCCAACCGAAAGGAATAAAACTAAGCATAAGCACAACCCCAGTACGGATTGCGGACCCTATTTTTTTTAATGTCGAAACCTCGAGAATTTTTAGTAGTTCCAGGCTGCTCAGTTTAAAATTTCCTCAACCAACACAAAGCTAAAATGATAATTGTAATCGCTTGACACTTCTAAACAGAGATCTACAAGACAAGATGAGTTTTTCCGGGGAAATTCTGGAATTAATGACAGACTGCCGGGTATTGTAGTACAGTCAAACTCTCTCTAAGAACGGACACCATCCCGGGATCCCACAACCTCGGCTGTCCGTCTTAGAGATGGTGTCCGGCCTTATAGAGAGTCGACGTAACATGGGCCGGGAATTTTTAAGGTTTATAATGCTGGCAGAATCTGTGCACAGTGAATACGAGTCTGTTTCAAAGGTTTGTTTTAAGTTATTAACTTGATCGAAACCTACCAAACTGAAACAAAAAACATATTTCTAAAATTGAATCTCTTGAATGTCGTATTTACAAATCAAAAGAGTTAACCAGATTCCAAACAGGTGAACAGTAAATTCTGAGAGACGGGAAACATAACCCATCTTTTGACTCAGGACTATCCGGTCATCTTTCGCTGCACCGAAGTCTAAAAAGATATCACACTTTTCTAAAAAAAAAAAAAACACAACTCAGGTGAAAGCCCGTAAGTTAATAGCTTCTAATTAGTCATGGCTTTGGTGGGCATGCACTTAAAAAGTAAAAGAAATCTGTGGATCGTGTATTTGTTTCCTGGTGCAACAGTTTAAAATTTCTCAAAGTGCTGACCAACGCTTGCTTAATTTTGATACGAGGATTTCATCTCGTAGCGTTGTGGAAGCAAGAAAGCAGAGAAAACAACTGTTTTTAGATTACAATAACAATTTCGATTGTCAGCCTCCAAGTTATATTTTGTGAATGGAAGAAAATGATAACATATTTAATGTCAACTTGTACCTGTATGTATTCCACCCGACAAGGCATAAGAAGCGTGGTCAATTAAACCGTGTGGGTGTTGAACAATGAGTCACGTACCGCTGGTAATTTTAGAATTTTTCCTTCCCTAAATAGTAGTTTGCGGTCACGTTCAGCACATCACACACTTGTCCGTTGATCAATTTCACAAAGTGTCCGTTGTCCGGTCTTATGGAGGGGTGCTCCCGTCGATGTTCCGTCTGTATAGAGAGTTTGGTTATATGTAAAATGACTGAGAAACGGCCGGGACCAGCACCAGGTGTCCGTCTTATGGAGGTGTCTGTCTATAGCAGGTGTCTGGGGGGGGGGGGGGGGCGTTACAGAAAGAGTTGACTTGTAATTTTAAAAACACTTCCGCGCGGACGGTCGCTATCTAGGACACTGAATTTCATACGGCAAACTTGAAAACGACATAAGTACAATCCTAGAAGGCAAATTCTGCTGAATCGGTGGCTCATACTCGCCGCTTCTCTGATCCAATATGCGTCAGGAATATGGGGGGTAGTCACAGACAAGCAAATTATTTGTAAAGTAAAGTAAAGCAAAGCAAAGCAAAGTAAAGTAAGTGTGAACAAATTTGAGCGAAACAGAAACTACAAATTTTCTAGTAAGCCTTTTAGGGCAGAATGTAAGAGGAAATACTAACTTAACCTCCGGAAACCTTTAAGTTTCTAAGTTCCTTTCCATGTTTACTTTTATTTTCATCCCGGTTCCGTGTAAACTAGTACAACCCGGGAGATTTATTTAGGTAAAGCGCACTCTGATACGATGCGCGATAAAAGGAGCCTTCCAAAAAAAGTTTTCTTGCTCAACGGAGCTATTTTTACCGGGCTACCAGTGTTATTTTCTATACGAAAGAAAAAAGGACCCTTGGAAGTCATTGCTAGCCACTGATGAAAATCTGTGACAAGAAGGGTCCCATGTCTAGCCACGTATATAATCGCTTTTTTTTTCAACCAAGCTGGTCACGTTCGCTACCGTGTGAAGTAATGTTGCGTGACTTCCTGATAAAATAACCAGCCCTATTGAAAAAAACCCTCGAAGCGACAGAAGAGGCCACTTGCACTAAGAGGTCTACGTGGCCAAATGCTTTCTAAAGACCAGTTAGTTGTAAATCTTGGCTGTTGCCAAAATCGAACGCGAACACATAAAAATTATCTTACACCCGAAAAATTTGAGTGGAAGCACACTTTAAAGGAGATATTTTATTGGTTACTTGATTTTTCAACAGAGCATTTATGATTTGTATAGGCCGCGATGTGGAGGCATTACTCTTGCCCTCCAACATGGCGGCCAAAACTACTTTTTTGCTTATATTCTTGTTTAAATGTATTGATAGTTACGTTTCAGGATGTTGCTAATAAACGTTACCCAACGAGTCATCTTTTGCAAACATTTTTCCTTGAAAGTTTAAGTTGGCAAAAATTTGTGTCAGAAAACGATAATTTCATGATTTTAAAAATTCAGTTTTGGTACAACGTGACCGGCTACGGGCTTTCTTCTGTTAAAAGCAAGATTGGGTGGCGGGTTTGAAAAAAAAATCGCTATTATGTTGGTTACCAGAGATGACAACCACTATTAGTGTTTTCGAAGGCACAAAAATCATGTAACATTGCATTTTCCATAAAAAGACGATGTCATATGACCTCTTAGTGGCAGCCAAGTGGCCTATTGGTCTGTTGATACGCTGACGTTGTAAAAACTGTTCACGAAAAAATTGGTGCGTGACCTTGCGTCACCTGGAACATTCGAGGATTATGCTAATTTGGATCTAGAAGTATTTCAGTGCCATGATTTAACAATAGCCTTGTCACGGTGACTAGGCCATTTATTTTAGATCGTTACCGTCTGGCTGTTGTACACTAGTTTATATTGTAATGATGACCAGATTTAGTTATTTAGTATAGAGAGCCGGAAAGTTTCTAGACGCTTTGCTGTGAAAAGTATATAAAGTAAATCGGTGTAGTGTTTGGATGGTTTTTATCCCAGGAGTGTTTTTGATGAGAGTGTTTTATTTCCCCGAGGGAGTTTTAACGAGTAGTATTAACATGGAAAGGAGGGGACGCCAGGACGCGTGTAATCGACAGAGGTCGTCGTGTATTGTGAAGTGTGTAACAGAGGATTACGACGGGTGGCTCTTTGGCAATGAGGCCGTGCGTATTAAAGTCAAGTGTAACTGAATAAGCCTAGCGTGTGCTTGTTGAGGAAGTCCTGTGTGGAAATACTTGACGTTCGTAGTGGAATAAATAGTCCTGTTGTGTGTTTCCAAAAATCCCGTGAGTTCTGTTTGGAACTACAAACTAGTAAACCTAAGCCCCCTACCAAAAAAACTATCCGCAACTTGTAACAAAACCTTGCTTGGACTATTCTTTATCTTTGGGATTAATTAAATTTTAATTCTAATACCTTAAAAAAAAGATGGTAGGGAACGTGCAAAAGAAAAAAAGATATATCGGAAATAATAAAACAGTTGTGGTAATAATTAACAATTGAATAATTGGTGAGATATGTGGTCGAAGTGACCCGCGGTCAAAACAGTAAGACAAAAGAAAACATCACGCGGAAAAAATTCTCTCTCTCCTCCTCAATGGAACAGTTTTTTCCATTTTTTTTTTTTTTTTTTTTTTTTTTTTTTTTTGTTTTTTTTTTTTTTTGTTGTTTTTTTTTTTTTTTTTTCTTTTTTTTTCTTCTTTTTTTTTTTTTTTCTTTTTTTTTCTCTTTCTTGTTTTCTTGTTTTTCTTGTTGTTTTTTTGTTTTTCTTTTTTTTGTGTTTTTTTTTTTTTTTTTTTTTTTTCTTTTCTCTTTCTTGTTTTTTTTTTTTTTTTTCGTTTTTTTTTTCTTTTTCTTTTTTTGCTTTTTTTCACTCTTTTTTTCTTTTTTTCCCTGTGTTTTGTGTTTTTTTTTCCGGTTTTTTTTTTTTTTTTTTTTCTTTTTTTTTCCCCTTTTTTTTTTTTCCGGGCCAACACCTGCCTGTAATTTTTTTTTTCTTTTTTTTCTCCAGGACGTCAGGGTAAACAGGGAGGAAAGTAGAACAAGAACGAACCCCCCGGCCAGAAGAAACCTCCTATGCTTTTCAAATTTGGTTATGTAATTATTTACTGCCTGGAAATATATAACAGAATGGTAAAAGACCAGAGGTAGCATTTAAAACAAGCTCAAAGTAACTTAAACTTTATAAGGCCTAAAATCACTTTATTTTTAGGGGGGTCAGTAAATGGCGTAGTCAGATTCGCGAAGGTTCAACCATTTTTCAAAACAAAACTTAGTCCCGAGTAAAGTTTTACAGAGAATGCACCACACAAACTGTGTAAAAAGGCACCCATGTTAAGTCGTCACTGGGGCCAGCCAGCTGAAGGCCCTGTGGGCAACTTCTGCAAAGCAAAAGAACAGAGGACATCGGGCCAACAACACCAGCCACCCCGCGGTCATCTTTTCCCCGAAAACAGGGCGACTAAATGGCGCCGCCTTTTGCGTCCGAACACAAGGATAAACAGTCGTTATTTTCCGGCTTCTGGCCGGCCGATTGCTCGATATTTTCGGACTGAATCTCTTAAGTAGAATCCTGAAAATACTTGGGGCTAAGCCACGACCACGATATAGATTGGTTATGATCCATTCAACCAACACAAATTGCAATATTCTTAACGGCCTGTTCACGTGACAGGGGATGATTGTTCCAATAGGTGGTGGCATAAAATGAGGTTATTTCCAAAGAAAGCCTGTAACAAGCACTGGAAACAAGAGTTAACTACCAAAACTCAGGTTCATATCACAGAACAAAACAGAAACTTACATAATATGCTTGTTTGACAGCAAAATCTTGTTTTGTAAAAGAGCAGGTGTTGGTGTCAAAGCTATAAAACACTACTTCAAAATGCTGCGGCTGGTTGCCATAGCGACCATTTTGAGTAAGCTTCAAAATTCATTTTCTGTTCGTAAGTGCAATGGAACACAATTGATCTTTCCCCCCAAATTGAAACTAACCTTTTGGTCCATATATGTAGCACCATTCCACCTTAAGGACGTTCGCACGAAATTTTTCTAACATTGATTTTTTCCTGAAAATTTTACCTTAGAAAGATGATGAGTTAGTGATGTCAGAAATGTAAGTAAATTGGGGGGTCACCGACTTCCGTTTAGAGAGAACATGCCCGGAAGAACACCTAAATCTGAGTCAATCGGGCTTCGTTAGAGAAGAAGACCACAGTGGCTGCAAGTCCCAAAATATTGCAATTAGAGCTTTGAAGAGAAGTGTTCCCTGCCAAATATGGTCTAAATGGACCTATAAGCGAATTTAGTCAACTGATGAGGTTCCTCAAAGAACAAGTTCGGTTTTAGCGACCATAGTTTTCACGCGCCTTGCAGCCGTAAGATGGCACGATTCCATGTCCCGTGGGCAGAAATCTTGAAATTTTTTCAACTTCCCACGTTGAATTTTTGTTCATTTTTGGACAAAGTGGAGATAATTGTAAATTAAATCTGTTTCTGAAGAGAAAAGCAGGGGTCACCGAACGTCCAAGATCGTTAAATCCAATCAAAGCTCTAGCAATGGCCATCTGCCCTATCATTGTTTATTTAGTACTTAGCGCGCGCTCGATGCATGATGTGGCATGTGAATTTGTGTGCGCAGTAAGGATGCGTAGAAACAATTAGCGCGAACGTCCTAAAGTGCGCCTCCTCCTGTTTGAAATTAGTTGTAAATAACGGTTTTCGCATCTTAATAATTCCCATTGACATTTTTTTATAGTCTTTTGCAAAGTAATATGCAGTGTCTTAAAAGTGTTGAAAAAACTTTATTTGTCTCAGTTTTTTACCACTGTATTTTCCCTATTTTGATAAAGCCTACCTGTGGAACACGCTTCTTGCCTTGTCAGCCAACGTCTTAGATGATCCAACGTTCAAACTCAGAAAGTAATCAGCTCCCATATTTCTACGAAAACAAACAATCAAACTACCAATCAGTTCCAGGTCATATGTCAAAATTTTCGCCCACGGCAACAAGATATATAACAATTTGCTATAATTTGTTCCTTTTGCATTAAAGTCGTGTCTCTTTCGTTTCATTCCTTTTCCTATTGAGGATGTTCAGGCTAAGAGCTGATAATCAAAACTAAGTCTGTTAAAACGTTACACTGTTTTCACAGCTCTTCTATAAAATTCATTTGACTGGGTTAAATGAAACTTAAACACCATTGCTTTTTAGACACAGGCCAGAGTCTCTTGGTCGTGATAGGGCCTGGTTCTTCAGACGTCGCATTTTACATGCGCCGAATCGAATTGCCGAATGGAGTGCATATAAAATCCGACGTCTAAATCAATTAAATGCAACATACTTTAATTAAATGCGAGTATTCAGTCAAACATTTGACTGATCCAGTGGAATATATGACTCAAGGCCCGGTTTAAATGTCGGATTTTTAGTATTTGATTCGACGCATGTAAAATGCGACGTTTAAACAAGGCCTAAATTACTTCTTACAGCCGTATCATGAAAACGTATTTGGAGGGAATTCTGCAGTTGTCCGATCGCTTTTTGAAATTGTAAATGCACTAAATATTTCTGATATTCTCCGTCGCTTTCCGTAATGTTTTCGAGCCTCCAATCAGTCAGCCCGTATTTTCCGGCAGAGTTTACCTTCGTTTCTTTCAGATCCGGGAATCAACCAAACAGGTCACGATCCATTGAATGCTATTGAGTATAGTATAGCTTATCCTTATCCTTCCCCCCCCTTCTTTTTAAAAAAACTGTTGTGAGAAGAGAACGTCTTCATCTCTCTGTCATCACCAGACGATGGATAAGCGCATGCCTTTCTTGGAAATACTTATGCCTCCAAAAGTAGTTTTACTGTTGACGAGCGACGGTTTATTAAGATACCTAACGCGATAGAATAATAATTGATCGAAAAGTAATTTCCGCTTTGTAGCAAGAACTGGTAGGGATCTACGCTTGCACTCGAAAAGTTTGCAATATTCGCCTGGCTGATAATTTAGTCTCTGCTAGGAAAGGTTGATATCAGGTTTAGATACCAAATATTATTTGCACAAACAAACGTGATGTCTTCCCACTTTCCCGTTGAGCCGACTGTGAGTTCAGTAACAAATGTGCCTACGTTTACCTTCTAGTATTGATGGTGACTGGGTTGTGGACAAAAACATATCTAAGACAATACTAAATTACCATAGACAAATCGGCTAGTGTGAGTCACTTGCCAGAGAAATCACATAGTAAGTGTGATCGATCTGGGAGCCACAAATAATCAACTGAGGCGATTCTTGAAAGGAAAGTTCAATGCGGAAAATATAAAGAAATGATTTAATAGCACTGACTTAAGTCTCTGCTCTACAGTAGAAATCTTTACATTTGCAAGTTATACTTTTGAACTGGGTATAGTAGTAGTCAGGCATATATTTGCAGATGATACTGACGGTAAATATCTGGAACCATAATTGTCTCAAAGTAGACAGTCGGGAAAAACTTTCAATCCTGACGCAAACTTGACGCGTTTCGCCATGACGAAACCGCGTCAAGTTCATTACCCTGCTAGGAATTTCACAACTGCAGAAACCAGTTGCGCAGAAAAACATAACCGGCATGTTTAAAAAATTGTTGAAGAGATGTTTTCAATAAGAAGCTGAACTTCTTACCTTGATAGAAACAAAAGCGCTGAATGATTTTTCCCAAAATTTTGATCTCAGTAATCCTGTTAGTGCAAGCCAGTAGCCCGTAGCGAAGTACAGAACAAGAATTAAACAATGACGCCAAGGTTTGTGTCCACTGATATTGCTCACGATATTGGCTGGGGGTTATTGACCTAAGAGTTGATAACCAATCACCTGAACGATTGAAATCGACAATGCATGAGGGAAACAACTCCTGAAGAACGCAAACAAGTTTTTTCAGGTATCGCTGCAATGATCGCAAAATTGTATTAAAGTAAGAAAATGCGGACATACTTCTCAAAATGTGGGTAAATCCTCGAGTGTTATCTGTAGACTCAGAGGATATGAGACTCATTTTTCAACTACTTCTTCCTTGTTTTCCTAGCTCCACAAAGGAATATACCGCAGGCTAATTATTTGTATGGTTTGAAAAACAATTAAGTCATCAATATTCAACACTTAAAGATCAGCATTAGCCCTTCCAAGTCGAGATATTTTTCGTTTTTTTCTGCTACCTTTCATTTTTAGTATGATAGATGAAAGGCTGTGATAGCCAGCTACATAGCAAACCTGAGTACTACAAGATCGTTTAGAAGAGCTAATAAAAGTTCCCTTGGGGTAGTACATTGAATTTTTCCAATCCAATGCGCAATGAAGCATTGCAGGTGCATGAAAAAGAAAAGGAGCAGTGACTGGAAACGAGTATGTAACATTTACCTTTTGGCTGACGTCATTGATGATACTTTTCCTTATTAACACACCACTTTGCGCAGAGAAGGCATCACCGGCACGAATTGACTATAAACATCTAAAGAAATTGTGAACCTTGGTCAAATTTTTGTCTCTTTGGGCGTAATGTTCGAGGGGAAATGGGTCTTCTAAATTAAAACTGAAAAATTTCTGGATGGCAGAAGTGCTAATGAACTCATACATTCTTTGGAAAAATTCCAGTTTGTAAATTAATTCATCGGGCTCAAATTTCTTGAGACAGCTACCAAATTGTGCCCTTTCAAAACTAATCATGTTTTAGTAGCTCATCAAAAATTGTCTCGTTTATGCTAATGAGAAAATGTTGTAAACAGTAGTTTCCTATTTACCTCACTGGTGAGAGTAAAACATTGAGAACCGCTGGAAAACCGCTCAGTCACAGTAAGTGGTTTTGAATCAACAACACCACAAATAGTTTGATATAATAATTCGTTTGAATAAAACAATGCTTTTATAATACAAATACAGACTTCACAAATAAAGATTTTATGAATACAGATTTTCTAGTACAGTTCACCTTTGATGTGTCCATTTTGACGGCCGCACTTCTCTCCTCTTCTCTACGCGTTGTAGCTTTGCTAGATCTTGTTTTGAAGTGGGATTGGCTGCATCAAACTTCGCTGCAATCTCATAATGATATCTGCTCTCTGCATGTTTACCTTTTGAAGAAATGTAAAAAGTGCCTGGTCATCACGTTTGAAGAAAATATCAACTAGCTTATTCCATTTTTTGTCGTGAAAGTATTTGTAATTTATTTTTGTAGCATTTGTTTTATTGTCATATGTTTTATTGCTTAATCCTTTTAATACGAGCTTTGTGTGTTTCTTTTGTTTGTAATTTTGGTAGTTTTTTGCTGTTGTTAGAACTCCACAAAAAAGGAGGAAAAAAAACAATAGTGTTACAATAAGCCAGGAGGGAGGGGGCGTCTCCAGACAAATCAGTGGTTTAGTCATTACTACCATTGTGACGTCACGTCATACGTCGGTAATTTTCGATATGGCGGCCAAATTTTTTAGTTCGTTAACTGAAAGATAAAAGTAGTAAAGTACGCTTATAGGGCCGGTAGCCAATCAGAGAGCTTTGTATATCATTAAACATCCCTCTCGACCAATCAGAAGGCAGGATTGTACCTCGTGACCATGACGCCATTAAGTTTGAAAGCACGTGACATTTTTGTCATAAATTACCTCATTAGCATATTGCGCGGGAAAGTTTGAAACGGTGTGACGTCATTTTTGTTATAAATTATCGCATTAGCATATTGCACAGGAAAAAGTTTGTCATAAATTAACAGAACCGCATAAATTAGGCAACCCTAACCCTAAGCCTGAACCCCTAAGGAGGCTAGCGGAAATTGCCGACCAGCCTCGCCGGAGGACTGGGACTGGTCTCACCATTTCCCTTTACACCTCCGAGCTTGTGTGACAAATGAATAAAAAATCGATAAGAAAGGTACTTACAGTGTTTTTTCCGGCCCAAAGAAAACGCGCGGAGGTCCACCCTAGCAGCCGGCCATGTTGAAGACTGAGTGACATGGGTCCGAGTGTCGGTGATATAGGGTTTTGTTGCAAAGCATCATGGGTCTGTGACATCATCAGGCACCAATCAGCAACCACTGGAAATAACTGGGTTCAGTGAATGAGAGAGTACCGGAAGTGAATAAGAAAAAACAAGACCGGAAAAAATGACATCATTGAAAACCTACAATTTATTACAATAATACCCTAAATATTTTACAAGTGAATCCTAGTTCTACCAAAAATTGTTCTCCAAGTCTTAGGCTTGGGTGTATCCGTAAGGAAACGGCTCGAAAGTAGCAGGGTCCACGACGCGTTTGTCAAAGACGAGTCCATAGCGTTTTGTTTGGTCCCACTTTCAACTGTTTGGTGGCTGGGTTTCTGGTGAACTGGTTGGGGTTCCTCACAGGGACCTGACGGCTTTCGTCAAGAGGATGTTGGATCTCCTCAAGGAGGTTTCGTCACATGACGTCATAGTTGAGCTGCTGGTATCCACGGACATTGAGTGTGAGACCACGCACCTTACACTCCACTTTTCCATTCTGGGTTCGGTACCCGTAGTTCTTAGGTCCGGCTGATGTGAAGTCCACGATGTGGTCGTTACTTTCTAACTCGTCCGTCCTGTCTCCCAAGTAATCACCCAAGGGGATGTCGGGTTCACTGGGTTGGAGGGTGTAGATGATCGAGTACGTATTAAAGTAGAGGACACGTTGCTGCAGTTGCTCCAAGTAGCTGTAGAGCTTGAGATGCGCCCAGCAGGTGGTGAAAGCCGCGACGAAGATGTTGACTTTACCGTTGTCGGGCAGATTCTCTTCGAGGTTCGCATAGACCACTTCGAGCGTGGTCTCGTTGCAGATCCGGACTTGACTGATCTCGTTGAAGGGGTTGGTGACCAGTCCGAAGAGATAGTACGCTATGTGGACGGCTTCGGTGGTGGGTTTGTGAAGATTTTCTCCGAACTTGCCCCAGAAGCTTTTCAGCATTAGTTTGGCAGTGGCTTTACGTCCGGGATTCTTGACGATAAAATTGGGGTCGAGGTCGATACCTTCTTTCTGCTTGTACTGCTGGACGTACTGGATCTTGGTTAGAGGGGTGTTGGCCCAAGAGGGATACCCGGCGGACTCTTGCTTGATTTTCAGCCGGGTATTGACGTAGTCAGCAAAGAGTCCCTTTTTCCGTTGTGGAAAGTGCCAGACCTCGTGAATCTTGAGGAGCTCATATCCCAGGTCGAGGGCTTTGAGGATCTCGGGGGTGCACCAGATTCCACGCAGCGTGCGTTGCTCGCGGGTGTGGTGACAGAGACACGATTTCTCCCATCTCTTCTTCCACGCAGGTTCTACAGAGGGAAAAGTGAGTTTACCCTTGTGTCGGTGTGGCAGGAGAGGGTGGTACAAATTGTGGGGTGGTAAAATATCCACCTGGCCTATCCCGAATTACTGGTGAATATCTTGATTGACGTTAGTGGCAATGATCTCGGGTGACCGATGGGGTATTCTTGCGTCCTGTTGACCCAGGGGTACAAGGAGGTCACGTCGACGTACTTGATCTTCTCACCAGAGGCAACTACGTGGTGTAACTTGACCGCGTTCGTGCGACCACTGAAGAAGGCATCTCGGGGTTGGAGAGGTTCGACGATCTCCAACGTGTCGAGGAACTGGCGTAGCTCTGAGTTGGTCTTGACGGCTTGGTCCCAGTCGCATTCCCACATGATTTTGATGTCGCATCCCCGCCGTCTCAGGTTCTCTTGTTTTCGGAGGGTGGCTTCGTAGACCTCTTACAGGGTACGGTCAGGGTGAGGCAGGGGAAACCTTTGCGGTTCTTGGTAAAACATCTAAGACACCCGTGCCAAAGACAGCCGTGGAACTCGTACGCGGTGGGTCGATGGGTGACGGGATCGCAGGGATCGGACCCGTCTACCAGATACCGGTCGAATACGCGCACTTCGCCTCCGTTTCGGACAGTGCGAACCTGGTCACCACCGGTGGGATGTTGATGTCGAAGGAAATGCTTTTGCCATGCCAACCACGCCAAGGCCTTGAAGGACTGGTTGGATGTTGAACCGTGCCATCCGCAAGGCGGTTCGAAAGCGATCTTGCGTTTGAGTACCAATTTCTTGCGCCAGAAGCGATTGCAGGCAGCGGCGATCGTTTTGCATTTCTCCAGGGGATCCAAGTCGGCTCTCGGTTTAAATTCTTCCCTGAATTTCTGAATTTCGCAGTAGGCTTCTATCTTTCAACGCATGACGAAACGGTAGTTGGCAGACACTTTTTTCGGTATACCACCGTTCGAATTCTGCCTTCTTTTTGGTGCACATGCCGTAGGGATCGTAGTAGGCACGGTCAGGCATTGGTCCGTCATAGTCTTGGTTCTCCAAGGTGTTGAATTTGTGCGGGAAGAACCCTTTGCACAGTTCCTCGATGCCAAAGGTGGCAGGAAAGTTGGCCAGAGGAAACGGGAAAAAGCATAATGAGTCCTTGAACTCCACTTGCCCCGACTTGAAGGACAGGATCTTGGTGCCCTGGGTGATCTGGTCTTTGACTTCGTGATGCGTCGCGTAACAATGTTGCAAGAGGAACATGCCGTTGTAGCCTTTCAGGTTGTGGAAGATGGCGATGACGTCCCGTTCGTCTCCGTCTTGGTCCAACCACCGCAGGAACTCAGCCGTGCACTCGGGACCGTAGAAGATGACCGTGTCGTCCTCTTCGTCGGTTTTGGCACAACGTAGTATGGGAGTCTGATTCCTCTGGACATCGGTCATGGCCTCGTAATCGCAGTAGACTTTGAGAGGAGGATCACATTGCACCCACATGTGAGTGTCAGGGTCATTGGGACTACGCTCCTCACTCGATCGGGTCCCCACTTGACTGCACGACACGCGTTGCCATTTGGGATCTTACTCACTTTGACGCAACCGTTGAATGTAGCATTGATGGGTCGCCAGCTGGGTTAAAACCTTACAAATGGAACACTCTCCCCAACCGCATCTGTGGGCCGGGGCACGACCATTGCCTCCGCGTTGCACCTTGGTGTCGAGCTCGTACACTTTACAGCAATCAGGGCACTTTTTGAGGATCCACAGATGGATTTGGTGTGACGGTCCATGCGTTGTAGGTGGTTGTTGTAACACTGTTCGCCGAAGAATTTGCGGTGACACGTGTGACAGACAGAGGTTGGTGTGGGAAACCGTCCACCCGCCAGGGTTCGTTTAGCCCCGACGAAATCGGGGCAGTCCAGGCGTTTACAGGGGGTACAGTGTTTACCCGAGCAGGGATGATGATGGTAGTCATCGTGATCGTACCCTTTGTTGCAGTCGTCGCAGAAGTACGACTTGTTGAGGAATCTATTGAAGGAACTGCATCCGTTGTAATGGCCGTCTTCCTTGATGAGTCGAATGATCTTACCCGAGGGCATGACAGGGGCTCCCAAAAAAGTCAGCATGTGCAGGTGGTCGATGGACACGACCTTGATCTGATACTCTGCAAGGCAGCCTGAAATTGTTTGAGTTCGGGGATACCGCAAGGTCCTTCACGGAGTCCCGCCTGTCGATGCAGTTCTCTGGCTTTTCGTTCTTGGACCGGGTATCCATCCTTGAGATTTTTATAGTCTCGATCTTCTGGACCGCCGTCGGCTCTGGCTTTCATGGTGACGATAGCCACACACAACTCGTCCTTATTCTTGATGTTGATGCGGGACATTTTCCGGATGTCTCGAACGGAGGCATTGGCGGGGTTGTACCGTTTTCCGTTCCTGCTGCCTAGACCCGGGGTGCGTATGAAGGTGGTCTCCATGGTGAAAGTGTCGTCGGGGGCAAATTCTTTGTTCGAGTTCAGTTTGGCCGCGAGGGGACTGGAGATAGGTAATCAGTCGTTCACTGCCTTGTTTGAATTCGCGTAATGTGAAGGTGGTGGATTGGAAGGCGTGACCGAAGGCAGAGGAATGCATGGTGAAATGCACAGTGGAATGAGGTGGAAGGGGGCGTTCAGCAGCAATCCTTTGCTCGATGGCACGCCTAAGGGACTGGGTCACCTCTTCGCCGAGGTTATCGGTCCTTGCGGCGTCTCGATGTTGGTGCAACGTGGCCTCGTAACGTTGCTTGTGGACCGCGTTTCGCTAATTGCGTCTGGCCCCCACGGGTCGTATGGATGTATTGGATGTATTGTTCGGAAATTCTCGCTTGCCACCATGACTTGGTAAGGTCACGTAGAAAGATTCACTCATACTTGAAATGGAAAGTCACGCTTGTCACTCCCGGAGAGAACTCCACCAGCTTTCCGTCGTTCTCCGACACTTGCAACTCTATAATGTCGATCACATCACTGCGCAGAGGTAGATATTGGATATAATCAGGTTCAAAGTGTCTCTCGTCCAACGCATAAGGGATCTCCCTGATCAGATCCGTGACTTGGTCACCCACCACCATACTGCGACACACGTTCGAGTACAAGTACATGGAAAGACGATTGTGTCCAAAGGCTTTCTCGTAGGCGTTATTCAAATCCATAAACACCCAGTTGATGAAGGTACTCAGATGCAACACATCAGGATCGATCTTGTAAAACATCTCGTCCCAATGGTGTCCCAATTAGTGGAATGAGGTGGCAGGGTGCGTTCAGCAGCAATCTGTTGCTCGATGGCACGTCGAAGGGCCTGGGTCACCTCTTCGCCGAGGTTATTGGTCCTTGCGGCGTCTCGACGTTGGTCCAACGTGGCCTCGTAACGTTGCTTGTGGACCGCGTTTCGCCAATTGCGTCTGACCCCCACGGGTCGTAACTCAAAGTCTAAGAGGGGACTTGCAGCAGCAGCGGCACCTCCTCCGACCATCACTTGGTCTAGATCAGGATCCAAGATCCACTCGTCATCATCATCAGGGAACGACTCCTCGTGGGTGCGTCGAAGGGGATTCTACAATGAACAGAGTT
Source organism: Platygyra sinensis (assembly GCA_019787425.1). Lineage (NCBI taxonomy): Eukaryota > Metazoa > Cnidaria > Anthozoa > Scleractinia > Merulinidae > Platygyra > Platygyra sinensis. Next base: position 12,189 of record JAHPZR010020371.1, on the reverse strand, counting down.
TTATTTTCAACAAAAATTGTTTTTTATTTACAATCACGAAAGAACATTCTTCTTGCAGACAATTTATCCAGAGCTTCTTTGAAGGAACGTGACCCTAACAAACATGTTCTCTTTACATTGCGAATGTCAACATAGCAGCCGTATATGAGGGTGTACGACGCATTCACGAGGATTTCGAGTTTACCATTAATGTAATATTTACATCGGATCGTTTTAATCTTAATGTGTCCTAGCCCCCATTTTTCTTTCAGTTTGTAATACAACAAGATTTCCTCACAGGCATTGTTCCACAGTTTATTTTTTCGATTGTCTCTTATGTGCTGAGCCGTAGCCAACTGAGTCACATACTCTTGAATCTCGGGTGGTAACCAATCCAGTAACTTGTTTGTAAAGACATACTGAAAACGCCCAGGGGCATGGCTAAAGACATTCTCATTGACAGACAACGTTAAAGACTTTTCAAGAACTTTAATGAACTCTTTTGACTTTTTTCAATTTTACAACAGTGATTTCCTCTTTTATCACATTTGTTAACAGTCATTCCTCGTAGCCATATCTCAGCCTATCTTCACGTTCGATTTGGTGTTGCATCTCAGTCTGTCCCTATGTATTCAGGGTCTCGTAATAAAACTGAATGAGCTGTATATGTCTCTTGGCTTTCCTCTGCTTACTCGCACTCAAGTGTTCGTGAAAGGGCTCGAACTCCCAACATAACATTGGTTTGTAAAACTGACGCGGTCAATCGGCGGCTTTCCTCCAACGCTCCAATCAAGGTTTAATTTCACCGCGCAAATCACGTTAAAGAAAGTCCTGGCCATGTTCTTCTCCATCCGCATGTACCGGTGCTTAAATCTGGTCTAATTCTCCCGTTCCTTGTCAAAAAACGTGTAGATTAGGCTGATGGTCAAATGGAGGTGACTCGACGTCGAAAAGCCCGTCACTCGCACGCGACCTGCCAAGACGTCCCGGATTCTAACTCGGTCACTTTCAAACTCGAGTATCCACCTAGCATTCCGTCTATCCGTAGCCTCCTCGTGGGTAAACACGCGTGTACCCGGCATTCTAAAACGACCGAACAGTAACTCGTGTAACGCCATCACAACACCAAGAAAGAACACTCATACACTGATCAACATCAGAGTGACACCCCAAGGCGACTCACACATTATATGGGATTCGAGTCGACCAATCAGAACTCGCGGGGTCTGTCACGTGGGTTAGGGCGTGTCTTGGGGGATAGGGGTACCCCTCTTAGTGTGTTTGAGAGGGATTGGGCCCTAGTCGGGAGAGACTGGGATCCATTTTGCCAAAGTGTATAAAAGAGACAAAGTAAGTCACACTCTCCACTTGCAAAAATTGAGCTGTGACCATCTCAGACGAATGGAGAAGAAACCCTTAGGTGAGTATTATCTTCTTTATCGAATAATTTTAAAAAATGGTGTCCTCTATCCCTAAATTCCATTAACGGCTGCCGACAACATGGTCTGGTTTGCTTACAGTAGTAACACTTTTGAAAAGCTTGCTGATCGATGACTGTCGGGTGAGAATACAGGAATTGTTGGGATAAAGGACTCCATTTTTTAAAATTATTCGATAAAGAAGATAATACTCACCTAAGGGTTTCTTCTCCATTCGTCTGAGATGGTCACAGCTCAATTTTTGCAAGTGGAGAGTGTGACTTACTTTGTCTCTTTTATACACTTTGGCAAAATGGATCCCAGTCTCTCCCGACTAGGGCCCAATCCCTCTCAAACACACTAAGAGGGGTACCCCTATCCCCCAAGACACGCCCTAACCCACGTGACAGACCCCGCGAGTTCTGATTGGTCGACTCGAATCCCATATAATGTGTGAGTCGCCTTGGGGTGTCACTCTGATGTTGATCAGTGTATGAGTGTTCTTTCTTGGTGTTGTGATGGCGTTACACGAGTTACTGTTCGGTCGTTTTAGAATGCCGGGTACACGCGTGTTTACCCACGAGGAGGCTACGGATAGACGGAATGCTAGGTGGATACTCGAGTTTGAAAGTGACCGAGTTAGAATCCGGGACGTCTTGGCAGGTCGCGTGCGAGTGACGGGCTTTTCGACGTCGAGTCACCTCCATTTGACCATCAGCCTAATCTACACGTTTTTTGACAAGGAACGGGAGAATTAGACCAGATTTAAGCACCGGTACATGCGGATGGAGAAGAACATGGCCAGGACTTTCTTTAACGTGATTTGCGCGGTGAAATTAAACCTTGATTGGAGCGTTGGAGGAAAGCCGCCGATTGACCGCGTCAGTTTTTACAAACCAATGTTATGTTGGGAGTTCGAGCCCTTTCACGAACACTTGAGTGCGAGTAAGCAGAGGAAAGCCAAGAGACATATACAGCTCATTCAGTTTTATTACGAGACCCTGAATACATAGGGACAGACTGAGATGCAACACCAAATCGAACGTGAAGATAGGCTGAGATATGGCTACGAGGAATGACTGTTAACAAATGTGATAAAAGAGGAAATCACTGTTGTAAAATTGAAAAAAGTCAAAAGAGTTCATTAAAGTTCTTGAAAAGTCTTTAACGTTGTCTGTCAATGAGAATGTCTTTAGCCATGCCCCTGGGCGTTTTCAGTATGTCTTTACAAACAAGTTACTGGATTGGTTACCACCCGAGATTCAAGAGTATGTGACTCAGTTGGCTACGGCTCAGCACATAAGAGACAATCGAAAAAATAAACTGTGGAACAATGCCTGTGAGGAAATCTTGTTGTATTACAAACTGAAAGAAAAATGGGGGCTAGGACACATTAAGATTAAAACGATCCGATGTAAATATTACATTAATGGTAAACTCGAAATCCTCGTGAATGCGTCGTACACCCTCATATACGGCTGCTATGTTGACATTCGCAATGTAAAGAGAACATGTTTGTTAGGGTCACGTTCCTTCAAAGAAGCTCTGGATAAATTGTCTGCAAGAAGAATGTTCTTTCGTGATTGTAAATAAAAAACAATTTTTGTTGAAAATAAAACTCTGTTCATTGTAGAATCCCCTTCGACGCACCCACGAGGAGTCGTTCCCTGATGATGATGACGAGTGGATCTTGGATCCTGATCTAGACCAAGTGATGGTCGGAGGAGGTGCCGCTGCTGCTGCAAGTCCCCTCTTAGACTTTGAGTTACGACCCGTGGGGGTCAGACGCAATTGGCGAAACGCGGTCCACAAGCAACGTTACGAGGCCACGTTGGACCAACGTCGAGACGCCGCAAGGACCAATAACCTCGGCGAAGAGGTGACCCAGGCCCTTCGACGTGCCATCGAGCAACAGATTGCTGCTGAACGCACCCTGCCACCTCATTCCACTAATTGGGACACCATTGGGACGAGATGTTTTACAAGATCGATCCTGATGTGTTGCATCTGAGTACCTTCATCAACTGGGTGTTTATGGATTTGAATAACGCCTACGAGAAAGCCTTTGGACACAATCGTCTTTCCATGTACTTGTACTCGAACGTGTGTCGCAGTATGGTGGTGGGTGACCAAGTCACGGATCTGATCAGGGAGATCCCTTATGCGTTGGACGAGAGACACTTTGAACCTGATTATATCCAATATCTACCTCTGCGCAGTGATGTGATCGACATTATAGAGTTGCAAGTGTCGGAGAACGACGGAAAGCTGGTGGAGTTCTCTCCGGGAGTGACAAGCGTGACTTTCCATTTCAAGTATGAGTGAATCTTTCTACGTGACCTTACCAAGTCATGGTGGCAAGCGAGAATTTCCGAACAATACATCCAATACATCCATACGACCCGTGGGGGCCAGACGCAATTAGCGAAACGCGGTCCACAAGCAACGTTACGAGGCCACGTTGCACCAACATCGAGACGCCGCAAGGACCGATAACCTCGGCGAAGAGGTGACCCAGTCCCTTAGGCGTGCCATCGAGCAAAGGATTGCTGCTGAACGCCCCCTTCCACCTCATTCCACTGTGCATTTCACCATGCATTCCTCTGCCTTCGGTCACGCCTTCCAATCCACCACCTTCACATTACGCGAATTCAAACAAGGCAGTGAACGACTGATTACCTATCTCCAGTCCCCTCGCGGCCAAACTGAACTCGAACAAAGAATTTGCCCCCGACGACACTTTCACCATGGAGACCACCTTCATACGCACCCCGGGTCTAGGCAGCAGAACGGAAAACGGTACAACCCCGCCAATGCCTCCGTTCGAGACATCCGGAAAATGTCCCGCATCAACATCAAGAATAAGGACGAGTTGTGTGTGGCTATCGTCACCATGAAAGCCAGAGCCGACGGCGGTCCAGAAGATCGAGACTATAAAAATCTCAAGGATGGATACCCGGTCCAAGAACGAAAAGCCAGAGAACTGCATCGACAGGCGGGACTCCGTGAAGGACCTTGCGGTATCCCCGAACTCAAACAATTTCAGGCTGCCTTGCAGAGTATCAGATCAAGGTCGTGTCCATCGACCACCTGCACATGCTGACTTTTTTGGGAGCCCCTGTCATGCCCTCGGGTAAGATCATTCGACTCATCAAGGAAGACGGCCATTACAACGGATGCAGTTCCTTCAATAGATTCCTCAACAAGTCGTACTTCTGCGACGACTGCAACAAAGGGTACGATCACGATGACTACCATCATCATCCCTGCTCGGGTAAACACTGTACCCCCTGTAAACGCCTGGACTGCCCCGATTTCGTCGGGGCTAAACGAACCCTGGCGGGTGGACGGTTTCCCACACCAACCTCTGTCTGTCACACGTGTCACCGCAAATTCTTCGGCGAACAGTGTTACAACAACCACCTACAACGCATGGACCGTCACACCAAATCCATCTGTGGATCCTCAAAAAGTGCCCTGATTGCTGTAAAGTGTACGAGCTCGACACCAAGGTGCAACGCGGAGGCAATGGTCGTGCCCCGGCCCACAGATGCGGTTGGGAGAGTGTTCCATTTGTAAGGTTTTAACCCAGCTGGCGACCCATCAATGCTACATTCAACGGTTGCGTCAAAGTGAGTAAGATCCCAAATGGCAACGCGTGTCGTGCAGTCAAGTGGGGACCCGATCGAGTGAGGAGCGTAGTCCCAATGACCCTGACACTCACATGTGGGTGCAATGTGATCCTCCTCTCAAAGTCTACTGCGATTACGAGGCCATGACCGATGTCCAGAGGAATCAGACTCCCATACTACGTTGTGCCAAAACCGACGAAGAGGACGACACGGTCATCTTCTACGGTCCCGAGTGCACGGCTGAGTTCCTGCGGTGGTTGGACCAAGACGGAGACGAACGGGACGTCATCGCCATCTTCCACAACCTGAAAGGCTACAACGGCATGTTCCTCTTGCAACATTGTTACGCGACGCATCACGAAGTCAAAGACCAGATCACCCAGGGCACCAAGATCCTGTCCTTCAAGTCGGGGCAAGTGGAGTTCAAGGACTCATTATGCTTTTTCCCGTTTCCTCTGGCCAACTTTCCTGCCACCTTTGGCATCGAGGAACTGTGCAAAGGGTTCTTCCCGCACAAATTCAACACCTTGGAGAACCAAGACTATGACGGACCAATGCCTGACCGTGCCTACTACGATCCCTACGGCATGTGCACCAAAAAGAAGGCAGAATTCGAACGGTGGTATACCGAAAAAAGTGTCTGCCAACTACCGTTTCGTCATGCGTTGAAAGATAGAAGCCTACTGCGAAATTCAGAAATTCAGGGAAGAATTTAAACCGAGAGCCGACTTGGATCCCCTGGAGAAATGCAAAACGATCGCCGCTGCCTGCAATCGCTTCTGGCGCAAGAAATTGGTACTCAAACGCAAGATCGCTTTCGAACCGCCTTGCGGATGGCACGGTTCAACATCCAACCAGTCCTTCAAGGCCTTGGCGTGGTTGGCATGGCAAAAGCATTTCCTTCGACATCAACATCCCACCGGTGGTGACCAGGTTCGCACTGTCCGAAACGGAGGCGAAGTGCGCGTATTCGACCGGTATCTGGTAGACGGGTCCGATCCCTGCGATCCCGTCACCCATCGACCCACCGCGTACGAGTTCCACGGCTGTCTTTGGCACGGGTGTCTTAGATGTTTTACCAAGAACCGCAAAGGTTTCCCCTGCCTCACCCTGACCGTACCCTGTAAGAGGTCTACGAAGCCACCCTCCGAAAACAAGAGAACCTGAGACGGCGGGGATGCGACATCAAAATCATGTGGGAATGCGACTGGGACCAAGCCGTCAAGACCAACTCAGAGCTACGCCAGTTCCTCGACACGTTGGAGATCGTCGAACCTCTCCAACCCCGAGATGCCTTCTTCAGTGGTCGCACGAACGCGGTCAAGTTACACCACGTAGTTGCCTCTGGTGAGAAGATCAAGTACGTCGACGTGACCTCCTTGTACCCCTGGGTCAACAGGACGCAAGAATACCCCATCGGTCACCCGAGATCATTGCCACTAACGTCAATCAAGATATTCACCAGTAATTCGGGATAGGCCAGGTGGATATTTTACCACCCCACAATTTGTACCACCCTCTCCTGCCACACCGACACAAGGGTAAACTCACTTTTCCCTCTGTAGAACCTGCGTGGAAGAAGAGATGGGAGAAATCGTGTCTCTGTCACCACACCCGCGAGCAACGCACGCTGCGTGGAATCTGGTGCACCCCCGAGATCCTCAAAGCCCTCGACCTGGGATATGAGCTCCTCAAGATTCACGAGGTCTGGCACTTTCCACAACGGAAAAAGGGACTCTTTGCTGACTACGTCAATACCCGGCTGAAAATCAAGCAAGAGTCCGCCGGGTATCCCTCTTGGGCCAACACCCCTCTAACCAAGATCCAGTACGTCCAGCAGTACAAGCAGAAAGAAGGTATCGACCTCGACCCCAATTTTATCGTCAAGAATCCCGGACGTAAAGCCACTGCCAAACTAATGCTGAAAAGCTTCTGGGGCAAGTTCGGAGAAAATCTTCACAAACCCACCACCGAAGCCGTCCACATAGCGTACTATCTCTTCGGACTGGTCACCAACCCCTTCAACGAGATCAGTCAAGTCCGGATCTGCAACGAGACCACGCTCGAAGTGGTCTATGCGAACCTCGAAGAGAATCTGCCCGACAACGGTAAAGTCAACATCTTCGTCGCGGCTTTCACCACCTGCTGGGCGCATCTCAAGCTCTACAGCTACTTGGAGCAACTGCAGCAACGTGTCCTCTACTTTAATACGTACTCGATCATCTACACCCTCCAACCCAGTGAACCCGACATCCCCTTGGGTGATTACTTGGAGACAGGACGGACGAGTTAGAAAGTAACGACCACATCGTGGACTTCACATCAGCCGGACCTAAGAACTACGGGTACCGAACCCAGAATGGAAAAGTGGAGTGTAAGGTGCGTGGTCTCACACTCAATGTCCGTGGATACCAGCAGCTCAACTATGACGTCATGTGACGAAACCTCCTTGAGGAGATCCAACATCCTCTTGACGAAAGCCGTCAGGTCCCTGTGAGGAACCCCAACCAGTTCACCAGAAACCCAGCCACCAAACAGTTGAAAGTGGGACCAAACAAAACGCTATGGACTCGTCTTTGACAAACGCGTCGTGGACCCTGCTACTTTCGAGCCGTTTCCTTACGGATACACCCAAGCCTAAGACTTGGAGAACAATTTTTGGTAGAACTAGGATTCACTTGTAAAATATTTAGGGTATTATTGTAATAAATTGTAGGTTTTCAATGATGTCATTTTTTCCGGTCTTGTTTTTTCTTATTCACTTCCGGTACTCTCTCATTCACTGAACCCAGTTATTTCCAGTGGTTGCTGATTGGTGCCTGATGATGTCACAGACCCATGATGCTTTGCAACAAAACCCTATATCACCGACACTCGGACCCATGTCACTCAGTCTTCAACATGGCCGGCTGCTAGGGTGGACCTCCGCGCGTTTTCTTTGGGCCGGAAAAAACACTGTAAGTACCTTTCTTATCGATTTTTTATTCATTTGTCACACAAGCTCGGAGGTGTAAAGGGAAATGGTGAGACCAGTCCCAGTCCTCCGGCGAGGCTGGTCGGCAATTTCCGCTAGCCTCCTTAGGGGTTCAGGCTTAGGGTTAGGGTTGCCTAATTTATGCGGTTCTGTTAATTTATGACAAACTTTTTCCTGTGCAATATGCTAATGCGATAATTTATAACAAAATGACGTCACACCGTTTCAAACTTTCCCGCGCAATATGCTAATGAGGTAATTTATGACAAAAATGTCACGTGCTTTCAAACTTAATGGCGTCATGGTCACGAGGTACAAATCCTGCCTTCTGATTGGTCGAGAGGGATGTTTAATGATATACAAAGCTCTCTGATTGGCTACCGGCCCTATAAGCGTACTTTACTACTTTTATCTTTCAGTTAACGAACTAAAAAATTTGGCCGCCATATCGAAAATTACCGACGTATGACGTGACGTCACAATGGTAGTAATGACTAAACCACTGATTTGTCTGGAGACGCCCCCTCCCTCCTGGCTTATTGTAACACTATTGTTTTTTTTCCTCCTTTTTTGTGGAGTTCTAACAACAGCAAAAAACTACCAAAATTACAAACAAAAGAAACACACAAAGCTCGTATTAAAAGGATTAAGCAATAAAACATATGACAATAAAACAAATGCTACAAAAATAAATTACAAATACTTTCACGACAAAAAATGGAATAAGCTAGTTGATATTTTCTTCAAACGTGATGACCAGGCACTTTTTACATTTCTTCAAAAGGTAAACATGCAGAGAGCAGATATCATTATGAGATTGCAGCGAAGTTTGATGCAGCCAATCCCACTTCAAAACAAGATCTAGCAAAGCTACAACGCGTAGAGAAGAGGAGAGAAGTGCGGCCGTCAAAATGGACACATCAAAGGTGAACTGTACTAGAAAATCTGTATTCATAAAATCTTTATTTGTGAAGTCTGTATTTGTATTATAAAAGCATTGTTTTATTCAAACGAATTATTATATCAAACTATTTGTGGTGTTGTTGATTCAAAACCACTTACTGTGACTGAGCGGTTTTCCAGCGGTTCTCAATGTTTTACTCTCACCAGTGAGGTAAATAGGAAACTACTGTTTACAACATTTTCTCATTAGCATAAACGAGACAATTTTTGATGAGCTACTAAAACATGATTAGTTTTGAAAGGGCACAATTTGGTAGCTGTCTCAAGAAATTTGAGCCCGATGAATTAATTTACAAACTGGAATTTTTCCAAAGAATGTATGAGTTCATTAGCACTTCTGCCATCCAGAAATTTTTCAGTTTTAATTTAGAAGACCCATTTCCCCTCGAACATTACGCCCAAAGAGACAAAAATTTGACCAAGGTTCACAATTTCTTTAGATGTTTATAGTCAATTCGTGCCGGTGATGCCTTCTCTGCGCAAAGTGGTGTGTTAATAAGGAAAAGTATCATCAATGACGTCAGCCAAAAGGTAAATGTTACATACTCGTTTCCAGTCACTGCTCCTTTTCTTTTTCATGCACCTGCAATGCTTCATTGCGCATTGGATTGGAAAAATTCAATGTACTACCCCAAGGGAACTTTTATTAGCTCTTCTAAACGATCTTGTAGTACTCAGGTTTGCTATGTAGCTGGCTATCACAGCCTTTCATCTATCATACTAAAAATGAAAGGTAGCAGAAAAAAACGAAAAATATCTCGACTTGGAAGGGCTAATGCTGATCTTTAAGTGTTGAATATTGATGACTTAATTGTTTTTCAAACCATACAAATAATTAGCCTGCGGTATATTCCTTTGTGGAGCTAGGAAAACAAGGAAGAAGTAGTTGAAAAATGAGTCTCATATCCTCTGAGTCTACAGATAACACTCGAGGATTTACCCACATTTTGAGAAGTATGTCCGCATTTTCTTACTTTAATACAATTTTGCGATCATTGCAGCGATACCTGAAAAAACTTGTTTGCGTTCTTCAGGAGTTGTTTCCCTCATGCATTGTCGATTTCAATCGTTCAGGTGATTGGTTATCAACTCTTAGGTCAATAACCCCCAGCCAATATCGTGAGCAATATCAGTGGACACAAACCTTGGCGTCATTGTTTAATTCTTGTTCTGTACTTCGCTACGGGCTACTGGCTTGCACTAACAGGATTACTGAGATCAAAATTTTGGGAAAAATCATTCAGCGCTTTTGTTTCTATCAAGGTAAGAAGTTCAGCTTCTTATTGAAAACATCTCTTCAACAATTTTTTAAACATGCCGGTTATGTTTTTCTGCGCAACTGGTTTCTGCAGTTGTGAAATTCCTAGCAGGGTAATGAACTTGACGCGGTTTCGTCATGGCGAAACGCGTCAAGTTTGCGTCAGGATTGAAAGTTTTTCCCGACTGTCTACTTTGAGACAATTATGGTTCCAGATATTTACCGTCAGTATCATCTGCAAATATATGCCTGACTACTACTATACCCAGTTCAAAAGTATAACTTGCAAATGTAAAGATTTCTACTGTAGAGCAGAGACTTAAGTCAGTGCTATTAAATCATTTCTTTATATTTTCCGCATTGAACTTTCCTTTCAAGAATCGCCTCAGTTGATTATTTGTGGCTCCCAGATCGATCACACTTACTATGTGATTTCTCTGGCAAGTGACTCACACTAGCCGATTTGTCTATGGTAATTTAGTATTGTCTTAGATATGTTTTTGTCCACAACCCAGTCACCATCAATACTAGAAGGTAAACGTAGGCACATTTGTTACTGAACTCACAGTCGGCTCAACGGGAAAGTGGGAAGACATCACGTTTGTTTGTGCAAATAATATTTGGTATCTAAACCTGATATCAACCTTTCCTAGCAGAGACTAAATTATCAGCCAGGCGAATATTGCAAACTTTTCGAGTGCAAGCGTAGATCCCTACCAGTTCTTGCTACAAAGCGGAAATTACTTTTCGATCAATTATTATTCTATCGCGTTAGGTATCTTAATAAACCGTCGCTCGTCAACAGTAAAACTACTTTTGGAGGCATAAGTATTTCCAAGAAAGGCATGCGCTTATCCATCGTCTGGTGATGACAGAGAGATGAAGACGTTCTCTTCTCACAACAGTTTTTTTAAAAAGAAGGGGGGGAAGGATAAGGATAAGCTATACTATACTCAATAGCATTCAATGGATCGTGACCTGTTTGGTTGATTCCCGGATCTGAAAGAAACGAAGGTAAACTCTGCCGGAAAATACGGGCTGACTGATTGGAGGCTCGAAACATTACGGAAAGCGACGGAGAATATCAGAAATATTTAGTGCATTTACAATTTCAAAAAGCGATCGGACAACTGCAGAATTCCCTCCAAATACGTTTTCATGATACGGCTGTAAGAAGTAATTTAGGCCTTGTTTAAACGTCGCATTTTACATGCGTCGAATCAAATACTAAAAATCCGACATTTAAACCGGGCCTTGAGTCATATATTCCACTGGATCAGTCAAATGTTTGACTGAATACTCGCATTTAATTAAAGTATGTTTGCATTTAATTGATTTAGACGTCGGATTTTATATGCACTCCATTCGGCAATTCGATTCGGCGCATGTAAAATGCGACGTCTGAAGAACCAGGCCCTATCACGACCAAGAGACTCTGGCCTGTGTCTAAAAAGCAATGGTGTTTAAGTTTCATTTAACCCAGTCAAATGAATTTTATAGAAGAGCTGTGAAAACAGTGTAACGTTTTAACAGACTTAGTTTTGATTATCAGCTCTTAGCCTGAACATCCTCAATAGGAAAAGGAATGAAACGAAAGAGACACGACTTTAATGCAAAAGGAACAAATTATAGCAAATTGTTATATATCTTGTTGCCGTGGGCGAAAATTTGACATATGACCTGGAACTGATTGGTAGTTTGATTGTTTGTTTTCGTAGAAATATGGGAGCTGATTACTTTCTGAGTTTGAACGTTGGATCATCTAAGACGTTGGCTGACAAGGCAAGAAGCGTGTTCCACAGGTAGGCTTTATCAAAATAGGGAAAATACAGTGGTAAAAAACTGAGACAAATAAAGTTTTTTCAACACTTTTAAGACACTGCATATTACTTTGCAAAAGACTATAAAAAAATGTCAATGGGAATTATTAAGATGCGAAAACCGTTATTTACAACTAATTTCAAA
>JAHPZR010020370.1:0-12072 GCA_019787425.1 Platygyra sinensis | reverse complement strand
AAACTACCAAAATTACAAATCAAAGAAACACACAGAGCTCGTATTAAATGGATAAAGCAAATAAAACATACGACAATAAAACATAATGCTACAAAAATAAATTACAAATACTTTCACGATAAAAAATGGAATAAGCTAGTTGATATTTTCTTCAAATGTGATGACCAAGCGCTTAATTTTTACATTTCTTCACAGGGTAAATATGCAGATGCCAGATTTCATTATGAGATTGCAGCGAAGCTTGATGCAGACAATCTCACTTTAAAACAAAATCTAGCAAAACTACAACGCGTAAAGAAGAGAGACGTACGGCCGTCAAAATGGACACATTAAAGGTGAACTGTACTAGAAAATCTGTAACATTTCTACGAATTATTATATCAAACTACCTGTGGTGTTGTTGATTCAAATCCACTTACTGCGACTGTGCGATTTTCCAGCGGTTCGCAGTCAATGTTTAATTTCACCAATGAGATAAATAGGATAATAATGTCTACAACATTTGTCTCATTAGCATAAGCGAGACAATTTTTGATGAAGCTACTAAAACATTAGTTTTGAAAGGGCACAATTTGTTAGCTGTCTCGTCCCGATGAACTAAATAGCTGTTGAGCCACGCGGGTTTACACACTCGAATTTTTCCAAAGAATGTATGAGTTCATTAGCACTTTTGCCACCAGAAATTTTCAGTTTTAGAAGACCCATTTCTCCTCGAATGTTACGCCCAAAGAGCCGAAAATTTGACCAAGTCTCACAAGCTCTTTAAATGTTTATAGTCAGTTCTTGCCGGTGATGCCTTCTCTGCGCAAAGTGGTGTGTTAATGAGGAAAAATATAAACAATGACGTCAGCCAAAAGATAACTGTTACATACTCGTTTCCAGGGTCTCCTCCTTTTCTTCTTCGTGACCTGCAATGCGTCATTGCGTATTGGATTGGAAAAATTCAATTTACTACCCCAAGAAAACGTTTATTAACTCTTCTAAACGATCTTACTCAGGGTTGCTATGTAGCTGGCTATCACAGCCTTTCATCTATCATACTACAAATAAAAGGTAGCAGAAAAAAAAGAAAAATATTTCGACTTGGGAGGGCTAGTGCTGATCTTTATGTGTTGAATATTGATGGCTTAATTGTTTTTCAAACCATACAAATAATTAGCCTGCGGTATTCCTTTGTGGAGCTAGTGAAACAAGGAAAAATTAGTCGAAAAATGAGTCCCATATCCCCTGAGTTTATAAATAACACTCGAGGATTTACCCACATTTTTCTGAGAAAAAAAAAAAAAACGTGTTTGCGTTCTTCTGGAGTTGTTTCCCTCATGTATTGTAGATTTCAATCGTTCTTGTGATTGGTTATTAACTCTTTGGTCAATATCCCCCAGCCAATATCGTAAACAATAACAGTGGACACAAACCTTGGCGTCATTGCTTTATTCTTGTTCTTTACTTCGCTACGGGCAACTGGCTTGCGCTAATAGGATTAGATCAAAATTTTGGGAAAAATCATTCAGCGTTTGTTTCTCAGTATCAAGGTAAGACGTTCAACTTCTTTAAATGACTGAAAAAATCCCTTGAGCAATTTTTTTAAACATTCCGGTTATGTTTTTCTGCGCAACTGGTTTCTGCCGTTGTGAAATTCGCAACAGGGTAATGCACTTGACGCAGTTTCGCCATGCGAAACGCGTCAAGTTTGCATGATTGAAAGTTTTTCTCGACTGTATACTTTGAGATAATTATGGTTCCAGATATTTACCGCCAGTATCATCTGCAAATGTATGCGTGACTATTACTGTACCTAATTCAAAAGAATTAACTTGCAACTGTGAAGGTTTCTACCGTAGAGCAGAGACTAGAGTCAATGCAATTAAATCATTCGTTTATATTTTCCGCATTCAATTTTCCTTTCAATAATCGCCTCAGTCGATTATTTGTGTGCTTCCCTCGATCATATTTAGTATGTGATTTCTCTGGCAAGTGACTCACACTAGCCAATTTGTTTATGGTAATAAATTAAAGTATTATCTCAGATATGTTTTTGTCCACAACCCAGTCACGATCGATACTATTAGGTAAACGTAGGCACATTTGTTGCTGAACTCACGGTCGACTCAACGGGAAAGTGGGAAGATATCACGTTTGTTTCTGCAAATAAATTTTGGTATCTAAACAATATCAACCATTCTTAACAGAGACTAAATTATCAGCCAAGCGAATATTGCAAACTTTTCTGGTGCAAGCCTAGATCCTTACCAGTTCTTGCTACAAAGCGGAAATTATTTTTCGATTAATTATTATTCTATCGCGTAAGGCATCTGAATAAACTGTCGTTAGTCAACAGTAAAAATACTTTTGGAGGCATAAGTAATTCCGAGAAAGGCATGCGCTTATCTATATCGTCTGGTGATGGCAGAGAGATGAACACGTTCTCTTCTCACAAGAGTTTTTTAAAAGAAGCGTGGAAAGGATAAGGTTTCTTCAAGCTATACTATGCTCAATAGCATTCAACGGACCGTGACCTGTTTGGTTGATTCCCGGATCTGAAAGAAACGAAGGTAAACGCTGCCGGAAAATACCGGCTGATTGATTGGAGGCTCGAAAACATTACGCAAAGCGATGGAGTAAATTAGCAATGTCTAGTTCATTTACAATTTTAAAAAGCGGTCGGACAACTGCAGAATTCCCTCCAAATAAGTTTTCATGATGCGGCTGTAAGAAGTAATTCAGGCCCAGTTTAAACGTCGCATTTTACACGAGCCGACTCGAATGAATAAGTTCGAGTGATTTTATTTTAACATCGCATTTTTTTGCCGAAAAAAATTGTTGAGCGTGAGCGACGTGTTCATTCCCCGAGTAAAATTATGTAAAATGTAAAATCCGACGTTTAAACCGGGCCTTAAGTCGTATATTCGACTGAATACTCGCATTTAATTGAAATATGTCGCATTATAATTTATTTAGACGTTGCATTTTACATGCACTCAATTCGACAATTCGATTCGGTGCATGTAAATTGGGACGTCTGAATCGGGCCTTCTCACGACCAAGAGACTCTGGCCTGTTTCTAGAAAGCAATGGTGTTTAAGTTTCATTTATCCCAGTCAAATGGATTTTATTAGAAGAGCTGTAAAAACAGTATAACGTTTTAACAGACTTAGTTTTGATTATCAGCTCTCAGGAGCCTGAACATCCTGAATAGGTACAGGAATGAAACGAAAGAGATACGGCATTAATGCAAAAGGAAGCAATTATAGCAAATTGTTATAAATCTTGTTGCAATGGGCGGAAATTTTGACATATGACCTAGAACTGATTGGTAATTTAATTGTTTCCTTTCGTAGAAATATGGGAGCTGATTACTTTCTGAGTTTGAACGTTGGATCATCTAAGGCGTTGGCTGACAAGGCAAGAAGCGTGTTCCACAGGTAGGCTTTATCAAAATAAGGAAAATACAGTGCTAAGAAAATTGAAACAAATAAAGTTTTTTTTCAACACTTTTAAGACACACTGCAAATTACTTTGTAAAAGGCTATAAAAAAAATGTCAACGAGAATTATTAAGATGCGAAAACCGTTATTTACAACTAATTTCAAAAAGGAGGAGGCGCGCTTAAGGTGGAATGGTGCCCTATATATGGACCAAAAGGTTAGTTTCAATTTGGGAAAAAAAGATCAATTTTGTTCCATTTCACTTATGAACAGAAAATGAATTTTGAAGGTTACTCAAAATGGACGCTACGGCAACCAGCCACAGCGTTTTGAAGTAGAGTTTTATAGCTTTGACACCAACACTTCCTGCTCTTTTACAAAACAAGATTTTACTGTCAAACAAGCATATCGTGTAAGTTTCTGTTTTGTTCTGTGATATGAACCTAAGTTTTGGTAGTAAGCTTTTGTTTCCAGTGCTTTTTACAGGCTTTCTTTGGAAGTAACTTCATTTTATGCCACACCTTTTTGGAAAAATCATCCCCTGTCACGTGACAGACGTTGAAATATTACAATTTTATTGGTTTATATCATTACAATCCTATTGGTCTTTGATTAGCCTAAGTTTCAGGAATTCTACTTAAATACCTTGCCTTGCAAAATTGAAATGTTGGCGTTAAGTCAGTCGGTACAAAAATAGGCATTTGAAAAGAATAGACAAAGATTAGCAAGACTGATAAAACAGTATATAGGGATATATTTTCCAATATTTCGGAAGGCACGGCCTTCCTTTTTCAGGGTGTTACAGAGAATGACTCTAGTTTTAAACGTTACAAATTTATAATATGGGAAATACGATATGACTAGTAAAATGATAAATAATAACAAAAGACTGATACATAGGGCTAATATAAGTAACAAGTAACGATGAAAAAGTGACGTAAAAATTTAAAAATTTAAAAATATGGGAAACCGTTACAACCTGAAAAGTAGTAATGAACAGCTATAAATAGTACAAATGACCTAAACATAGAAAGCTGATGCAAAAGAAACGTACTAAGTTTCATCTTTCTTATTTAGACCAAGCGGTTCAAGGGTTTGACCTCTTTGAATGAGATATGCTTCTCTTGCTTTACGTACACTGTCACGATTAGATTTAACGCCGTGCCTTCCGAAATATTGGAAAATATATCCCCATACTGTTTAATCAGCCTTGCTAATTTTCGTCTACTATTCAACTTAACGCTAATCAGATCCTCTACAACAAGAGGATCCGGTACTTTTTTTACGTCACTGCAAAATTGCGTCCCTTGATGTTGATGGCCCGGGGGAGTGGGTGGGGGGGGGGGGGAGGGGTATAAAATCTGATATTAAATGGCCCAGGGTGCTTTTCGTAGTATCTGTTAGGGGTTTAAAAGTTGTTTTGTGTCTCTTAGGGTCTCAGCCTCAAAATGTACACAGCAGGGTTGATAGCTAGTGTCTTACCATGGCGTAGTTGTATTCAAAGACACATTCAGCTGATTTTGCCCATTTCTGGTTGAGAAAAATCAAGAAAATCTTGGCATCGCGGACGTTTGCGAGAATTTCTTCTCGGAAGGTTTGCCCTCCTTCAATATCTGTACACATCCAAGTACTGATGCCATGGCTACAGCAGAAAGAGCAGAAAAAAATCTTTATTATGTTGTTGTTAATAAGTAGGAATGTGCTGATGTATAGAGAAAACTCCACCACTAACACAACTCCCATGTGGAGTCGCAATGACCCATAAATATATCGTGGACTTCGGATCGAGCGGTCCGGGTTCGAGCCCTGGACGGGATCATTTTGTTCTGTTCTTGGGCAAAACACTTTATTCTCACAGTGCCTCTCTCTAAGTGTATAAATGGGTACCTGTTGCTGTGCTGTATTCCTTGTTGTCTGTCAGCTCTAATGCGATCTCGGCGACTTATCGTCGTGAATGCAACACAGCAACAGGGAAAGTAGATTTTATTCAAAAAATATAAGAATCATTGACTTAAAGCAAACAGTTGTGTTCCTATACAAACCCTAACTTACAAATCAAATTCTTATAACATAACACCGCGTATGCGAATTAGTTAGGTCCAAGGTAATCTGATAGAGAACTTGGACTGCCTGTGAGATACCATGCATGGACTAATAATAAGTCACCAAACTTGACCAGGAAACAGCTCAAACGTGTCCGGGGGGGGGGGAGGGGGTAACAAAGTAAGCTAAGGATCAGAGATAACTTCAGCTGGCGTTCTAAGTATTTTTTCTTAGTTCATGGCACCTTCTCAGAACACAAGAAGACAAGCAATCATTTATTCCTAGAGAGGTGACTGGCTCAATTTCGAAAATCTGTGCAACAACAGTTTACGGTGGAATGGTACCCTAAAATATGGTGATTTTCATGAAAAATTGAATTTCTTGAAAATACAAGATTTATGATCTTTAAACACTTGTCAAAAGCATTTTGAAATGATCTTGCCAAATTTTCCTCTAGATGAGTGTGAAATTTAAGGAAAGTAAAGAGAGATATAAGTTTTTTTACGTAGCAACGGCCATGGCAACTGTTGTTGCCATGTTACCAAAAATATGCATTAGTTCTAACATGTTTAAACAAAAACTTTGTAAACTGAAAAGCTTTGAAGACATGCACAACTCGATTGGTATAATTGGTTGTGAAAGATGTTGCCTCGAAATGCCATCACTGGCTCATTCATTTCCCTTCTCAGTGAAAAGAAATATTCCTAAAACTGTGGTAACTTTCTACAAAATTGAACAACCATTGCACCCCCTCCCTCGAGATCCAATCTGAACTCCCTCTCGCTATTTGTGGCATGTTAAATGCTTAATCCTTCTTGTAAGAAACTTTAAGTGCACGCATTTTTTTCAAATTCAGACG
This sequence comes from Platygyra sinensis, assembly GCA_019787425.1. NCBI lineage: Eukaryota > Metazoa > Cnidaria > Anthozoa > Scleractinia > Merulinidae > Platygyra > Platygyra sinensis. The sequence goes on along the minus strand of JAHPZR010020370.1, from coordinate 5,745 downwards.
TAGCAATTTTTGCAAGGACCAACGTGACAAAATAGAAGTACTGGATCCTCTTGTTGTAGAGGATCTGATCAGCGATAAGTTGAATAGTAGACGAAAATTAGCAAGGCTGATTAAACAGTATGGGGATATATTTTCCAATATCTCGGAAAGCACGGCGTTAAATCTAATCGTGACAGTGTACGTAAAGCAAGAGAAGCATATCTCATTCAAAGAGGTCAAACCCTTGAACCGCTTGGTCTAAATAAGAAAGATGAAACTTAGTACGTTTCTTTTGCATCAGCTTTCTATGTTTAGGTCAATTGTACCATTTATAGCTGTTCATTACTACTTTTCAGGTTGTAACGTTTTCCGATATTTTTAAATTTTTAAATTTTTACGTTACTTGTTTCATCGTTACTTGTTACTTATATTAGCCCTATGTATCAGTCTTTTGTTATTATTTATCATTTTACTAGTCATCGTATTTCCCATATTATAAATTTGTAACGTTTAAAACTAGAGTCATTCTCTGTAACACCCTGAAAAAGGAAGGCCGTGCCTTCCGAAATATTGGAAAACATATCCCTATATACTGTTTTATCAGCCTTGCTAATCTTTGTCTATTCTTTTCAAGTGCCTATTTTTGTACCGACTGACTTAACGCCAACATTTCAACTTTGCAAGGCAAGGTATTTAAGTAGAATTCCTGAAACTTAGGCTAATCAAAGACCAATAGGATTGTAAGGATATAAACCAACAAAATTGTAATATTTCAACGTCTGTCACGTGACAGGGGATGATTTTTCCAAAAAGGTGTGGCATAAAATGAGGTTACTTCCAAAGAAATCCTGTAAAAAGCACTGGAAACAAAAGCTTACTACCAAAACTTAGGTTCATATCACAGAACAAAACAGAAACTTACACGATATGCTTGTTTGACAGTAAAAGCTTGTTTTGTAAAAGAGCAGGAAGTGTTGGTGTCAAAGCTATAAAACTCTACTTCAAAACGCTGTGGCTGGTTGCCGTAGCGTCCATTTTGAGTAACCTTCAAAATTCATTTTCTGTTCATAAGTGAAATGGAACAAAATTGATCTTTTTTTCCCAAATTGAAACTAACGGCTTTTGGTCCATGTATGGGGCACCATTCCACCTTAAGCGCGTCTCCTCCTTTTTGAAATTAGTTGTAAATAACGGTTTTCGCATCTTATAATTCTCGTTGACATTTTTTTTATAGCCTTTTACAAAGTAATTTGCAGTGTGTCTTAAAAGTGTTGAAAAAAAAAACTTTATTTGTTTCAATTTTCTTAGTACTGTATTTTCTTTATTTTGATAAAGCCTACCTGTGGAACACGCTTCTTGCCTTGTCAGCCAACGTCTTAGATGATCCAACGTTCAAACTCAGAAAGTAATCAGCTCCCATATTTCTACGAAAAGAAACAATTTAATTACCAATCAGTTCTAGGTCATATGTCAAAATTTTCGCCCATTGCAACAAGATTTATAACAATTTGCTATAATTGCTTCCTTTTGCATTAATGTCGTATCTCTTTCGTTTCATTCCTGTACCTATTTAGGATGTTCAGGCTCCTGAGAGCTGATAATCAAAACTAAGTCTGTTAAAACGTTATACTGTTTTTCAGTACAGCTCTTCTAATAAAATCCATTTGACTGGGATAAATGAAACTTAAACACCATTGCTTTCTAGAAACAGGCCAGAGTCTCTTGGTCGTGAGAAGGCCCGATTCAGACGTCCCAATTTACATGCACTGAATCGAATGCTCGGATTGAGTACATGTAAAATGCAACGTCTAAATGAATTATAATGCGACATATTTCAATTAAATGCGAGTATTCAGTCGAATATACGACTTAAGGCCCGGTTTAAACGTCGGAATTTACATTTTACATAATTTTACTCGGGGAATGAACACGTCGCTCGCGCTCAACAATTTTTTTCGGCAAAAAAATGCGATGTTAAAATAAAATCACTCGAACTTATTCATTCGAGTCGACTAAAATTATCATTTAACTCGGCGCGTGTAAAATGCGACGTTTAGACTGGGCCTGAATTACTTCTTACAGCCGCATCATCAAAACTTATTTGGAGGGAATTCTGCAGTTGTCCGACCGCTTTTTGTAAATGAACTAGACATTACTAATGTACTCCATCGCTTTGCGCAATGTTTTCGAGCCTCCAATCAATCAGCCGGTATTTTCCGGCAGAGTTTACCTTCGTTTCTTTCAGATCCGGGAATCAACCAAACAGGTCACGGTCCGTTGAATGCTATTGAGCATAGTAGAGCTTAAAGAAACCTTATCCTTTCCACGCTTCTTTTAAAAATCTCTTGTGAGATCTAGAAGAGAACGTGTTCATCTCTCTGCCATCACCAGACGATATAGATAAGCGCATGCCTTTCTCGGAATTACTTATGACTCCAAAAGTATTTTTACTGTTGACTAACGACAGTTCATTCAGATGCCTTACGCGATAGAATAATAATTAATCGAAAAATAATTTCCGCTTTGTAGCAAGAACTGGTAAGGATCTAGGCTTGCACCAGAAAAGTTTGCAATATTCGCCTGGCTGATAATTTAGTCTCTGTTAAGAATGGTTGATATTGTTTAGATACCAAAATTTATTTGCAGAAACAAACGTGATATCTTCCCACTTTCCCGTTGAGTCGACCGTGAGTTCAGCAACAAATGTGCCTACGTTTACCTACTAGTATCGATCCTGACTGAGTTGTGGACAAAAACATATCTGAGACAATACTTTAATTTATTACCATGAACAAATCGGCTAGTGTGAGTCACTTGCCAGAGAAATCACATACTAAATATGATCGAGGGAACCACACAAATAATCGACTGAGGCGATTATTGAAACGAAAATTGAATGCGAAAAATATAAACGAATAATTTAATAGCATTGACTTTAGTCTCTGCTCTACGGTAGAAACCTTTACAGTTGCAAGTTAATTCTTTTGAATTAGGTACAGTAATAGTCACGCATATATTTGCAGATGATACTGGCGGTAAATATCTGGAACCATAATTATCTCAAAGTATACAGTCGGGAAAAACTTTCAATCATGCAAACTTGACGCGTTTCGCATGGCGAAACTGCGTCAAGTGCATTACCCTGCTGCGAATTTCACAACGGCAGAAACCAGTTGCGAAGAAAAACATAACCGGAATGTTTAAAAAAATTGGTCAAGGGATTTTTTCAGTCATTTAAAGAAGCTGAACGTCTTACCTTGATACTGAGAAACAAACGCTGAATGATTTTTCCCAAAATTTTGATCTAACCCTATTAGCGCAAGCCAGTTGCCCGTAGCGAAGTAAAGAACAAGAATAAAGCAATGACGCCAAGGTTTGTGTCCACTGTTATTGTTTACGATATTGGCTTGGGGATATTGACCAAAGAGTTAATAACCAATCACAGGAACGATTGAAATCTACAATGCATGAGGGAAACAACTCCTGAAGAACGCAAACACGTTTTTTTTCCCCAGAAAAATGTGGGTAAATCCTCGAGTGTTATTTATAAACTCAGGGGATATGGGGCTCTTTTTTCGACTAATTTTTCCTTGTTTCTCTAGTTCCACAAAGGAATACCGCAGGCTAATTATTTGTATGGTTTGAAAAACAATTAAGCCATCAATATTCAACACATAAAGATCAGCACTAGCCCTCCCAAGTCGAAATTTTTTTTTCTTTTTTTTCTGCTACCTTTTATTTGTAGTATGATAGATGAAAGGCTGTGATAGCCAGCTACATAGCTGACCCTGAGTAAGATCGTTTAGAAGAGTTAATAAACGTTTTCTTGGGGTAGTAAATTGAATTTTTCCAATCCAATACGCAATGACGCATTGCAGGTGCACGAAAAAGAAAAGGAGGAGTGACTGGAAACGAGTATGTAACATTTATCTTTTGGCTGACGTCATTGTTTATATTTTTCCTCATTAACACACCACTTTGCGCAGAGAAGGCATCACCGGCAAGAACTGACTATAAACATTTAAAGAGCTTGTGAGACTTGGTCAAATTTTCGGCTCTTTGGGCGTAACATTCGAGGAGAAATGGGTCTTCTAAAACTGAAAAATTTCTGGTGGCAAAAGTGCTAATGAACTCATACATTCTTTGGAAAAATTCGAGTGTGTAAACCCGCGTCGCTCAACAGCTATTTAGTTCATCGGGACGAGACAGCTAACAAATTGTGCCCTTTCAAAACTAATGTTTTAGTAGCTTCATCAAAAATTGTCTCGCTTATGCTAATGAGACAAATGTTGTAAACATTATTATCCTATTTATCTCATTGGTGAAATTAAACATTGACTGGGAACCGCTGGAAAATCGCATAGTCGCAGTAAGTGGATTTGAATCAACAACACCACAGGTAGTTTGATATAATAATTCGTAGAAATGTTACAGATTTTCTAGTACAGTTCACCTTTAATGTGTCCATTTTGACGGCCGTACGTCTCTCTTCTTTACGCGTTGTAGTTTTGCTAGATTTTGTTTTAAAGTGAGATTGTCTACATCAAGCTTCGCTGCAATCTCATAATGAAATCTGGCATCTGCATATTTACCCTGTGAAGAAATGTAAAAATTAAGCGCTTGGTCATCACATTTGAAGAAAATATCAACTAGCTTATTCCATTTTCTATCGTGAAAGTATTTGTAATTTATTTTTGTAGCATTTTGTTTTATTGTCGTATGTTTTATTTGCTTTATCCATTTAATACGAGCTCTGTGTGCTTCTTTGATTTGTAATTTTGGTAGTTTTTGCTGTTTTTAGGACTCCACAAAAAAGGATGAAAAACCCTATTGTTACAAAAAGCCATGCTCTAAACGAGCAAGGTACTGGCCACGAGTATTTAAAATCAATTAACTTGTCTCTGCAAACTATACAAAGCTTTCTTGAATCACAGCTTTTCAATAGTTAATGGCATCTATGTTTTTGACCAAAAAACCCCTGACATTTAGATACTGACATTTAGGTACCAGGCTCAGTTTTTCAAATTATTTGATTTCAAATATTTGTACCTGTTTCCTTGCTCTTTCAGGAGGGTCTGAATGGGGGGGGGGGGGGGGGGGGGTCCACATGTCGGTTTTGTCGGTTAAAATTTCATTACTTTGCCGGTAGTCGGTGAAAATTTTCGCCCTTTGTCTGTTGTCGGTAAATCCCAGTCATTTTTTTGTCGCTAGTCGGTAACTTTTTTTCCACGTTTTTATTGGCACTCAGTAATACTTTCTAGCCCTTTGTCGCCAGTCGGTTAACCGCATTGACATCCTCTTTCAGAATATGGCTAATAAAAAATTACTCCAAATTTAAAAAGAATTTACCCTCTCGACCCAATAACTACCATTTCTTTACTGGGTACATTCCGTCACATAACCATATATGTACATCCAATGGGATCGTCACTCACGTCAAGGTGGAATATAACGTCAAGATTCAAATGAGCACTGAAATGCTCTGGTTCCAGCTGCACCGCTATCTTAACACTCTGTTTAGAAGATCCCATTGAGAGGTACACGTCAGGTTGAGGAAAAAAGGAAACAGAAATCATGTAAAGGGGATTGCTGTCGCTCTCGATGAATGGTAATAAGACCAAAATGGAACTGCCACTCTCCACTGTTATCCCCTTACAAGCCTTTGCATGTATTTGAAAGCCTTCAGTTTAAGAGGAACTGTGCGACGACCCAGTTGTGACTACTGATAACCTGTCAGCATTTACATAACGCTAGTTGGTACTTATT
>JAHPZR010020369.1:5000-12500 GCA_019787425.1 Platygyra sinensis | reverse complement strand
AAGTTCTTTCCAAACGAGTGAACAACCCGGTACTTTTAAATGTGCACGCGCACGATGCAAAACATGTCCTTTCATTTGTAACGTTGAGAAATTGTCGGGGCCCAAGCGATCTATTAAAATCACTGATCATTTTACCTGTACCTCAGCCAATGTCATCTACTGTATAACTTGCACATCTCTGCAAAAAGTTATATATCGGCGAAACAGGTAGACGACTAGGCGACCGATTCCGAGAAACATCTTCGCGACGTTGAGAAAGACGACAAAAACGCATCTAAACCGGTCGCTAGACACTTTAATCTGCCGAATCATTCGAAGCAACATATGGCGGTCTGTGGCCTCTCCCTACATCAAGGAGGCACAGAAAGCCGCAAAACTCTAGAACAAAAATTTATTTTTCAAATCGGCACTGTTAATCCTCACGGTATCAACGAACGCTTTTCATTCAACTAATTTATTCTGTTGTTTTTTTCACGTTGCCAGGCACCAACCAATAGCGTAGCTCCATATTTCTCTATATAAACCACACACAACCCACAATTCCTCGATTCGCTCCGAACGAAGGGCTAGCGCTCGAAACGTCAGCTTTCGAATCTCTTTACGGTGGCTAATTCACATTATCAACTCAGTTGATAAAACCAAATTATCCTGTAATACTAACCCCCTCTACATGAACAATTTGCCGACTGAAAACTCAGACCACATGATCACTTGAATCACTTTAGGATACCGAGATTAAGCACGTATCAGTGAGACGATCAAGCCATCTGACAAACAAATTGAGTTGTTTCTTTAGTGTTGGAATTAGAGCTCGTTGCCAGACCAAAATAAGGCCCTGGCAAACGAGGACACATTGTTGCCGACACATTGTTGCCGACAAACAAGATGTTGCCGACACAAATATTTCCCCGTTTGCCACCGCGCGTGCGCAACATTTGTTGCGGACACAAACTTTGTGTCCGGGACACAAAAAATGTTACTTTACTTTTACTTTAATAATTTTACAGCAAATAAATATATGTACATATAAACATATAAGTAAATAGCTGCTGGAAGATCTAGCAACAGGACTGCAACTTCCCTAATGATAAAGGCCACCCAGAACACAATATATGCAAAACAAGAACATGGAGCGGCGTTTGGAACGGGCCTAAAAATAGGCCCAGTTCCCACACGCCGCTCCATCAGTGCGCCGAACCTAACTGATGAGTTGTAGGCAGAAGAGACGCCCTTTGAATCAGTCGGTCGTCGGCAGATCAGATTTGGAACGGCAAAACAACATTAAATTCGGCAGGGTCTGCCGCACCTATGCGACGTTGGAAAGGCGTAACGCATAAATACTGTAATGCATTTCTCATATAACGGCACTCGTGATTGGCTCCAAAATTGACACAGCACTGCATGAAGCTCCGAAATAAACAACAACAAAAATTCTGTCACGTTCCGGACTTCCTTCATGGCTTCGATTTACGAGAATCGGGGACTTGTTTGAGCGAGTTTCTCTTTCTGCGCAAATTAATTTTTTGTGTTTCTCGTGATACTAGCCCAGCGTATGCAGATTTCCCTTAACAGTTCTATATTTTAACCATGAACAAACCTGTCTAAATACAAACAACCCTCCCCACCGAACCGCCCCCCCCCCCAATTGCGATTGAATTTGCTTCCCTAAATATTGCTTGGACAGCGAGACATTTAATAGTCACAGCTTTTCCATTTGGACAGAGTTCTTGAATTCAGAACGCATATTTAATCATCGAAAATTGTTTACCACGAGCTTCCCGAATAAGTTAGACGCAAGTACGCGTCGAACTTTATTGATTTTGTTTCGGCACATTAGTGGAGCGCGGCGTTTGGACCTGTGGCCTTAGGCCTGGTTTAAACGTCGCATTGTATATTCGCCGAATCAAATACTAATTTTAGTCGACTCGAATGAATACGTTCGGCTGATTTGATTTAAACGTCGCATTATTTTGCCGAATAAAATTGCTGAGCGCGAGCGACGTGTTTTAAATTCCCATTCGAGCAAACATAAATTATTTACATAATTTCAATTCGATTCGGCACATGTAAAAATGCGGCGTTTAAATCAACTACCGAACTTCAGTCGAATATTCGACTGGACTCGCATCGAATTGAAACATGTCGCATTTAATTGATTTAGACGTCGCATTTTACATGCATTTAACTTGGCAATTCCGATTTCGGGCATGTAAAATGGCGACGTTTAAAACCAGGGCTCAGGCCCGGTCCAAACGCCGCCTCCACCTTAATGTGCCGAACCAAAACTCAATAAAGTTCGACGGCGTACTTGCGTCTAACTTAATTCGGGAAGCTCGTGGTAAACAATTTTCGATGATAAAATATGCGTTCCTGAATTCAAGAACTCTGTCCAAATGGAAAAGCTGTTGACTATTAAATGTCTCGCTGTCCAAGCAATATTTAGGGAAGCAAATTCAATCGCAAGGTTCGTTGTTTGGTATTTAGACAGGTTTTGTTCTGGTAAAATATAGAACTGTTAAGGGAAATCTCATAGCTGGGCTAGTATCACGAGAGAAACAGCAAAAAATTAATTTGGCGCTAAAGAGAACTCGCTCAAACAGTCCCCGATTCTCGTAAATCGAAAGGCATGAAGGAAGTCCGGAACGTGACAGAATTTTTGTTGTTGTTTATTTCGAGCTTCATGCATGACTGGTCAATTTTGGAGCCAATCACGAGTGCCGTTATATGAGAAATGCATTACAGTAATTTATGCGTTACGCCTTTCCAACGTCGCATAGTGCGGCAGACCCTGCCGAATTTAATGTTGTTTGCCGTTCCAAAATCTGATCCTGCCGAACCGAACTGATTCAAAGGGCGCTCTTCTGCCGTACTTAACTCATCAGTTAGGGTTCGCGCGCATGAATGGAGCGGCGTGTGGAACGGGCCTATTTTTAGGCCCGTTCCAAACGCCGCTCCCATGTTCTTGTTTGCATATATTGTGTTCTGGTGGGCCTTTATCATTAGGGAAGTTGCAGTCCTGTTGCTAGATCTTCCAGCAGCTATTTACTTATATGTTTATATGTACATATATTTATTTGCTGTAAAATTATTAAAGTAAAAGTAAAGTAACATTTTTTGTGTCCCGGACACAAGTTTGTGTCCGCAACAAATGTTGCGCGCGCGGGGCAAACGGGGAAATATTTGTGTCGGCAACAATTGTGTCGGCAACAATGTGTCGGCAACAATGTGTCCTCGTTTGCCAGGGCCTTATTTTGTCTGGCAACGAGCTCTAATTCCAACACTAAGAAACAACTCAATTTGTTGTCAGATGGCTTGATCGTCTCACTGATACGTGCTTAATCTCGGTATCCTAAAGTGATTCAAGTGATCATGTGGTCTGAGTTTCAGTCGGCAAATTGTTCATGTAGAGGGGGTAGTATTACAGGATAATTTGGTTTTATCAACTGAGTTGATAATGTGAATTAGCCACCGTAAAGAGATTCGAAAGCTGACGTTTCGAGCGCTAGCCCTTCGTCGGAGCGAATCGAGGAATTGTGGGTTGTGTGTGGTTTATATAGAGAAATATGGAGCTACGCTATTGGTTGGTGCCTGGCAACGTGAAAAAACAACAGAATAAATTAGTTGAATGAAAAGCGTTCGTTGATACCGTGAGGATTAACAGTGCCGATTTGAAAAATAAATTTTTGTTCTAGAGTTTGCGGCTTTCTGTGCCTCCTTGATGTAGGGAGAGGCCACAGACCGCCATATGTTGCTTCGAATGATTCGGCAGATTAAAGTGTCTAGCGACCGGTTTAGATGCGTTTTTTGTCGTCTTTCTCAACGTCGCGAAGATGTTCTCGGAATCGGTCGCCTAGTCGTCTACCTGTTTCGCCGATATATAACTTTTGCAGAGTAGTGCAAGTTATACAGTAGATGACATTGGCTGAGGTACAGGTAAAATGATCAGTGATTTTAATAGATCGCTTGGGCCCCGACAATTTCTCAACGTTACAAATGAAAGGACATGTTTTGCATCGTGCGCGTGCACATTTAAAAGTACCGGGTTGTTCACTCGTTTGGAAAGAACTTCTGACTAAAAAGTTACCTATGTTTTTGTCGCGTTTAATGAAATTAATGGCGGTTGCGAAAAGATTCTACCAGTATCGGGATCATTTTGAAGTAATTTAAAGTTTTTGAGAATGATGGATTTTTACTGCGTGGTTGTGAGGGTGAAATGTGAGAGTGAATGGAATTCTATTATTATTCTCCTTCTTAGACGTTGTAGTGCTGACTGCCGATCGATTTGTTGGGCGCGATGATGGCCTGCTTGAACAACAGAGGCAGGATAGCCACGTTTGTCGAAAAACTCGCACATTCCTCTGATTTTAAGGAAAAATCAGAGTCCTCACTACAAAGGCGGCGAAGTCTAAGAAACTGAGAATAAGGAATGGAATTCTTGACATGTGATGGATGTGAAGATGAATACAACAAATAACTATGAGAATCTGTGGGTTTGTAGTGCACACTGGTGCATAAACCGTTGCCTTCGACAGAAACTTTAATATCTAGAAATGCTAAAGAAGTGTCGGAAATTTCCCAGGTATATTTAAGAGCCGGATGAAACGAATTAACAGCAGTTATAACAGGAGTACCCAACGACCATTTTTGACTAAATTGTTCCTACAATGTTGTAACCACTAATAGATTGTTTTTACGTCAATCTTCGTTAATATTTAACTTTCCTGGGAAAAAATTACCCGCTCTTCACTGCCAGCAAGCAAGAGTTTCAGAAAACAAAACTCCCAGCCAGCCATCGTGTAAGACGGGTGTTTAACCAGCCAGCATAATTTAAAATGCGAAACGACACATATTGCCAGCCAGCGCATAAGGGACTTTGGAGTTTGCCAGCGAGCGGTGGCGTACGTTTTGAGCCAGCCAGCGAGGTTTCGATACATAATTTTTCGAAGGTACTATAAACATCAATAGAAATAAATACTAAAATAATAAATGAAAAAACAACAACGATAATAATAACTAGTAATAACCAAAGGTTAGCAAATGCGGGCGAGGATTTTTTTTTTTGCCCATTTGAGGACTAAAAGATTTGGGGGCCTGTAGGACCCTATAGGGAAAGGTCGGGTGATTTTGTTTGTCCATGAGCCCCCCCCCCTCCCCTACGTTTTACTCGCTTTTTCCTCCATTTTGACAGTAACAATAGAGTGATTTGACAAAATCTGTGAAACAGTAACACCAGAGCATTCCACGAGACACTAATCCCATTGTTTGCTTTCCTTAGATTTAGTAATATGCTGTAATTGTTGCTGTTTCACGGCGTAAATAAAAGCACTCTAGGTTATAGAGTATAAATATTGATCGAGTCAAAATGATTGATTTAACGCAAGTGTGATTTATTTAAGACGGAATACGGCCAGGAAATGGTATACAACGCGACAACATGAACAGAAAAGTGGAATCCATGGATTGGTCGGCGCAGCTGCTGTGCATGACCTTCACGTGATCCAAGGTCCAAATGTTACACGTGATGCGCGTGAGAAAATAGCATTCTTTGCATTCCATGCATTCGGGTGGAAGACTCAAGATTTCAGCCATTCTCGTCCCCAGAGCCCACGATCCTTCTGGCCTGCGGCAGGAATCGAGAGCTCTGGGAGCAACCATTTCAGGCATGCGCCGTAGATGCAGACTGCGTGAGACCGGATGGGCAGAATTCGGTTATTTCCGTTTGTTATTTCAAAATGTTGCGTTTTTTGACCGCTGGTCAAGGGGAACGAGGCTCTGAAACGAGATTGGATTTCGGCAAAATCGAGCCAGGGCCAAACTATACAACTGCGGCGCATGCGTTTGTAAAAGCAACGTTGAGATTAGGATTGCGGCTCCTTTTGTCGCCCGCAATAATGATAATGATAATGATAATGATAATGATAATGATAATGATAATGATAATGATAATGATAATGATAAAAATAAGCAGTACTCACAGTTTCTCGAAATAGAGGTCCTCGCTGAAATTTGAACTTGGGGAGTAGTTGCAGGGCGATGTTAACCATAACCATAACCATGAGACGTAAACACGTAACAACGCTATGAACGGTGAGCCAAAATTATCGACTGAGCTACAATGTCAGTATGGTTCTTTCCTCCCTCGGTATTGCACTATAACAACTCGGAATTTAAGCGAAATACGAATTGCAAAGTCATAGCATCAAATTTGCTGTTTCAATGAAATGGGACTGAATCCAGTCCACCCAGTCGTTAGGGTTAGGGTTTAAGTTTGAAGTTTCTAACAATAGCCATGGATCATGGTTGTACGTCGTCAGACAATCACCGCAAAAGTTTCACACCAGAACTGGTGCAAAGTTTCACAGCAAAAGTCATGTTTGTATGTCGTCAGACAATCGCCGCAAAAGTTTCACACCAGAACTGGTGCAAAGTTTCACAGCAAAAGTCATGTTTGTATGTCGTCAGACAATCGCCGCAAAAGTTTCACACCAGAACTGGTGCAAAGTTTCACAGCAAAAGCCATGTTTGTATGTCGTCAGACAATCACCGCAAAAGTTTCACACCAGAACTGGTGCAAAGTTTCACAGCAAAAGTCATGTTTGTATGTCGTCAGACAATCGCCGCAAAAGTTTCACACCAGAACTGGTGCAAAGTTTCACAGCAAAAGTCATGTTTGTATGTCGTCAGACAATCGCCGCAAAAGTTTCACACCAGAACTGGTGCAAAGTTTCACAGCAAAAGTCATGTTTGTATGTCGTCAGACAATCGCCGCAAAAGTTTCACACCAGAACTGGTGCAAAGTTTCACAGCAAAAGTCATGTCTGTATGTCGTCAGACAATCGCCGCAAAAGTTTCACACCAGAACTGGTGCAAAGTTTCACAGCAAAAGCCATGTTTGTATGTCGTCAGACAATCACCGCAAAAGTTTCACACCAGAACTGGTGCAAAGTTTCACAGCAAAAGTCATGTTTGTATGTCGTCAGACAATCGCCGCAAAAGTTTCACACCAGAAACTGGTGCAAAGTTTCACAGCAAAAGTCATGTTTGTATGTCGTCAGACAATCGCCGCAAAAGTTTCACACCAGAACTGGTGCAAAGTTTCACAGCAAAAGTCATGTTTGTATGTCGTCAGACAATCGCCGCAAAGTTTCACACCAGAACTGGTGCAAAGTTTCACAGCAAAAGTCATGTCTGTATGTCGTCAGACAATCGCCGCAAAAGTTTCACACCAGAACTGGTGCAAAGTTTCACAGCAAAAAGCCATGTTTGTATGTCGTCAGACAATCACCGCAAAAGTTTCACACCAGAACTGGTGCAAAGTTTCACAGCAAAAAGTCATGTTTGTATGTCGTCAGACAATCGCCGCAAAAGTTTCACACCAGAACTGGTGCAAAGTTTCACAGCAAAAGTCATGTTTGTATGTCGTCAGACAATCGCCGCAAACGTTTCACACCAGAACTGGTGCAAAGTTTCACAGCAAACGTCATGGTAACGTTGAATGTC
>JAHPZR010020368.1:32500-56167 GCA_019787425.1 Platygyra sinensis | reverse complement strand
AATATAAAGTAACAATAAAATAAATTACACTCACATACGAAAAGCTAGAGGGTAATAACAAATGACTATATAATACAGTTAATTAGGGAAAATAAACTAACAATATAATAAATTACACACAAAAAAAAACTAGAAGGTAATAACTATATAATACAGGCTATGTTAATGTAGCAAAATGTTTAATCAGTTTGGGGACTTCAATATAGTCATCTTCACAGTTTAAAACATCAAGGAGTAGTTTTTTAATTTTATTTTGATATGCTGATTTGTTTAATGATTTTAATGATAGTGGGATCGAATTCCAGATTGAAACGCTAATTCTTGTAAAAGATTTTTTCATTTTTTCTGTTCTTGAAGTTTTTACAATAAAGCACTCGTTTGAGGACGATCTCGTGTTATAGTTATGCATTGTTCTTGTTATAGTTATTGTTCTTGTTATTGTTATAGTTATGCATTGTTTCTTGTTATAGTTATGCATTGTTCTTTTTCATATTTTTAACTCCAGGAGCTGGATTTCAGTAGATGTCGCGGTGGTCAGTTGATTGGTGAGTCTGTACTGCTGCATGTTGCGGCTCGATGCTGTTGGTTGAAGGCTGTTGATGCGAGCTGGAGTAATGTCAGTGATAATGGAGTTCAAGCTCTTGTTGACAATGTGAAAAGGTGAGGACTACATGTACATGAACTGTATGAATGGTTCTTCATCCATGATTATGTTGGTTCATGTATTTACTGGTATTCAATGAGATTTTAATTTAAATTATTACATTATATGGAGATTTCGGTCAGGCACATCCTCTTTTGCTACTTATTAATTGCATTTTATTTTGTTATCAGTAGGTAAACTAGAGAGGGATAACCTCCTTTATCTCCTTTTCACTTTCCCATGGATTTATGAATAAACAGTTATAATTATTATTATTGTTATTATTATTATTATTATTATTATTATTATTATAATCGTATCTATAACAAAATTCTCAATCGTGATTGGTTCTCCGCGCGCCAATTTGTCACGTAATCGGCGCGCGATCACGTGGGTGTCCAATTACAGTTGTCCGATTTGAACTTTTTGTAATCGGACACCTGTAATTGGATACCCACGTGATTTTCACGCCAATTACGCGCGCTTCAATGGCTTACTTTGCAATGTTTTCTACAGTTTTCAAAACTTAGGAAAAGCGCTACAGACGTTTTCGCTCAAAAGTTCTCAGAAGACATTTTTTTCCCCGAAATTTGTTATAGATGCGATTAATTAGTAATTGGACCTCGTGTCGTACAATTCAGGGAGTAATCGTGCTCGTAATTTCAAATCGGCCTCGCGCTTCGCGCTCGTCCGATTTTGAAATTAGTCGCTCGATTACTCCCTGAATTGTACTCCACTCGGTCCAATTACTATTACTTATTATTATTATTATTATTATTATTATTATTATTATTATTATTATTATTATTATTATTATTATTATTATTATTATTATTATTATTATTATTATTATTATTACAGTGTCGGACATTAGCACTCGCCCGCTCGCCCAGGCGAGTATGAAAAGTGTCGGGTGAGTGCAAATTCTCGATCACTTGCCCATTTGGCGAGTGCAATTTTTGTCACCAAGAAGTTATTAAAATATCAAAATAATGTTTTTACACTCCATTTTGGCAAGAAAATTCCTAAACATAAACTTACTATTTCTATTTTACAAAGTTTTGTATTCCGAAAGGCAAGTGACATACTACATTCGGCTAAACAATATGGCTTCCCTCTAGTGATAATTACATATCGCATCTACTTGTACAAAGTAATACTGCTGGTCACTATCGAGCCATCGGTGACCAGGTAGATATGGCGCCTAAAATAGAGGCCGCTCCTGAGGGATTTCACGAAGATTCATCAATAAAAAATCTACTTGAAATATAAAGTAAGTGCTTCCATTGTGTTTCCTTGGGATTTAAGGTCTTTAAATAGAATTTTTCATTGAGGAAATAATCCTCGGTCTGCCATAGTGCTTGATGACGTTGCAAGCGAATTGTTTTCCGTACTTTCCCAGCTTTCTGATCATTGTGTGTTCTCCCATAAACTGATCGTGTACAAAATAAAAAATGTGGATATATATTTCAAGAGTCTCCAAAGTAGTCGAAGAGAAAAAAGGAAAAAAAGGAAGGAAAAAGCCCCGAAAGCTACCTGTGATCAGTCCAAGGAATAAAAGATGACTAAAATGGTTGGAAAGACGCGGGGGTTGGAAGGGGAGGGGTGGGGGGGGAGGGTAAATTTTTGGGCGAGTGACAACTGGTCTGGGCGAGTGCATTTTGAGGGTCACTCGCCCGAATTGCGAGTGCTCTCAAAATTAAGTGTCCAACCCTGTTATTATTATTATCGATTATATGTGTATATATGAAGTGTAGTTTTTAATTTTTGACACTCGCTGAAATGCGTTCTCGAACTCCATACAGCACGCTTGTTGAGACAATTAAATATGTATTACATTTTTACTATTTGATTAATTTCCTTTTTATACAGCTCCTTTAGATTTTCTACATGTAGGTTACCTTATTTAAATTGCATATCAAGAAATTGTGTGAAACTTTATTTTAGCTTAGAAGCACATGTTATAAAAACATTATCAAAGCTTTATATTTAGGGTTTTATAAGATTTTAATAAAGATTATTATATTATTATATTATTATATTATTATTATTATTATTATTATTATAACAGAGAAAACATATTATTATTATTATTATTATTATGACAGTGAAAACATATCATCATTATTATTATTGCTATAATTTTTAATATTTTTATTATTATTATTATTGTTGTTATTATTATTATTATTATTATTATTATTATTATTATTGTTATTATTATTATTATTATTATTAAACTTGGTTCTGCACCAGTTGGTCATTCAATACTTTTTGTTAATAACAGTCTTTAGTATTGTAATTTTTTGCATGTTTGAAGTAACTTTCAATATTAAAAAAATTGTCTGTGTTAAAAATCTCATCCAAGATACGAATTCAGGGTGAACAACTATACGTAATTCTTTGTTTTCTTGTAACATAATCATATTCCATTTAATTTAACATTACCCTTCCTTCTGAGGTTTTAGTTTCATCAGATAAAAGACCCTATAGGAACTTGACATCTCACAATGTTTTAGCTCCACAGGGTTCTTCTTATTGTGATAGAGCATGTTTGAATTTCCAAACTTTTGCGTTGTGTGACATGAAAATGGCGGCCCGAGAAGGCTTTCGCGGAGGTCAAAAGAAGAGTTATCGCTTTAGTTTTTGCTAACTAAACAGTGCTTTCACTAGAAGAAGCATTTATTTCAATATGTCGAATCTCTGGAGCAATAATTTTTTGTTTCAATACCAGAACTCAGTGACAGATGTTTTTGTTACTTTACGGTCACCATGTTTGTGTCCCTCCGAAGGGCACAAACATGGCGTCTCCATACAAAGCTCTATAAATTTGGGCGACACACTTCTGCAAATAACTCCCGAATGAAAAACAGCAGAGGCCCGATTCTTGGCGAGGTTGTTTATATATCAATCATCTATCGTATCCAAGATTATTGACTTTACTCATTGAATGGTTACGATTTTTAGTTTTGATCACATGACTGGTGAAAACTGAGAATATTAATCGTTGGGTTTGAATTTCAGAGATAATTTTAAAAAGTGTGAAACAGATTGAAGGATAGATAAAATCTAGACAAATGTGCTATAAATAAAACTTAAAATAACGAATTGGCGACATTCTGTTGTACCTGTAGATTGGAATGTCTTTGTTTGAATGGCTGTCAAGCTGTCAGCGATCAATCTATTAAGTGTGTGGCAAACAAACATGGCAAAACGTAAGTTTCTTGGTGTGATTTATCTTTCATGTACAGTGTACCCACCTACTGTAAGTACTTCTTTGTTACAGTGTACATAAACCTGCATGACCATGTACTGTACATGTGTAAGAATATGGTGTACTATTGTTGCCATGGGGACCATTATGCTTTGCCTAGTGCAAGGCACTTTCCTCTGACAATGCTTCTTCTCAACTTACTAGGAGTTGGCATAAATTACATAATACTGGGCATATTAGGTGGTTTGAGTATTAGAGGTTCAACTGTTCCTGGTGACTGATGTTGCGATAGCCAGGGAGGAAGCCATCTTTTTCAGACTGCGAAGATGACTTCCACTCAGGTTCTTGAAAGGTCAGTCACCAACAACAGTTTTCTTCGGAGCTACACGCTGTACCCTCATCCGTTTGATCACACTATACAGACCTATACAAACTTCTTAATGCTAGGTGATACCACTTGAATTTGAGTTTTCTTGTTTATTAAAGTACTAGTACTCATGTGGCCTAGGTGTCCAGTCGTTTCGATACAAATCGAAGTCGATTCGATACAGATCCAAATTCGATTTCATGCAATCTCCATTTACCAGAAGGTGTTTCATAAAGCAATTTTTCCGTTCCTTCGCTCCCCATACTGTCAGACTTTTCCTCCATCAAAAATGTTTTACTGGATTCAATACGTTTTACGTGTAAAATAGCTCTTTAAACCGAACGTTTTTTCTCAGTATCTATTGCCCAGTTGTATGCGTTAATGTGTGAACGTTTCTGTACTTATCTAATTAGGATAATAAATCACTGAACATAGTGCGAAGACAAAAAGACTCCTTTATCATTGAAGCGTGTATCGAATAGACTTTTATTTGTATCGAGACGACTTTGAATAGAAACAACCGTTACACTATTTTACAACCATCTCGAAAGCATTTGCTACTATGGTCACCACGCACCTCTCCTTTTTTTCTCCAATATATAAAACTATGTTCTCTTTATTTTCTCCTTTCTATTTTATTTTAGCTGTAGTTAATGATATAAATAGTGCAAAATAAAGAATCTTGAATCTTGAATCTTGAATCTTGAATCCTGTTTCAAGAGTACATACATGAATCATACTTAACCAATAAAACATTTTTTCCGTGTTAACATGGCCTCATCTAAACATGAGGAGGGTTGGGAGTATTCGAGACAGTTATGCAAACCCGAGACGTAGTCGAGGGTTTGCATAACCTTTGAGAATTCTCCCAACCCTCCGAGTGTTAAGATGAGGCTCTGTAAACACGGAAAAAGTGCTATATTGCTTTTATAAAATATTCTTTAAAATACGCGCAAATCTGAAACGTCACAACCGTGTTTACGTACTCTCATCTAAGCACACCTATCGACCAATGAGAGCGCGCGTAGTGGCTCAGTTGTTTTGTAAAAGATGTTCTGCTCTTCAGGTTGAGGATCTTTGAAGTGTTTGGTTGCTTTAACATCACTCCAGCAGGGATAAGAATCCTTGGTCAGACCTGCAAACACCTGCAAACTTTGAACATTGGGCAGTGTTATAAGGTACGTACAGACTGTACATCAAGTGGATATTGTCCATGGGCCCGTTTGTAAGTGAGGAAATGACTTCGCAGGCGAACAATAAAAGAAATAACATGATATTTTACGGGCAGTCTAGTTTGATGTTACATGTACCACGGTGAGAAAACTGGCACGAAGTTATAATATTCGAATCTTTTTTTCCATGCTTCATCATGTTCACTAGGGTCTTATCATAAGCAAAAACAACTTACACAGAAGAGTAATTTGTAGATAACTGGCCTCTCGTTAGAAAAATTTCTTAAAAACATAGGCTGGTTTCTTACTTTAAAATAGTCGCGATCTTTTGAGTTATTTTGACCATCAACGAAATATCACTGACACTTTACAAAGATAGAAAAACACCAAGCGTTTGCTGAAGGTTTTTGATCATGATTTGTGTTTAGGAAAACTTGAAACTGCGGTAAAATATTCTTATTATTTTGTGATAGAACTTTCATGTAACCATTTTTCTTTCTTTTTTTTTATCACAGATCACTGACTCTGCCATAGGTACCTTGGTATCTAATCTCCAAGAACTGGAGAACCTTGATCTGCGGGGATGCAAACAGGTATGATTATTCACCTTTTTAGAAACGCTTATATCTATTAGCTTTTCTTAGGGCAAGACCGTTTTAAGGTGATGTTACACGGAACGATTTTTTTACGTCGATTGTTAATCCATATGTTACAGGAGACAACTTTTGACGCAACCATGTTGCGGTAACGGTATGTCACACGAGAACGATTTTTAACGCACCATGTACAATTCGAGGTAATTCGGGCAACAATGTTGCAGGTTTTTTGATCGTTTTCAAAAACGTACCGCAACGAGATGTTGCGTTAAAAGTCGCCCAGTACGCTGTGTTACACGACATTGATTTTTTACGCAACAATGTTGCGTTAAAAATGGGCTTGTGTAGGAAGCAAAGCTTTGAGATAGTACAATTACCTGAAGTTAGCGTGACGGGCAGAAAGGAAAACACATTTTGTGGGAAAAAAAAGGGAACAAAGTCAAGAAAATCAAAGTCAACAAATCAAGAAAATCAGTGCGCTAGGAGAGATGCAAAGGAACGACTAACAACAAGTAGACTCCCTCAAAGTCCTGCCTTGTTGTACAGTAGTTAGTCCCGGCGTGAAGGACCTCCTGTCGCTTGTCGCACTCAGGGTTTGAACATCGTGGACTTTTTTTTCTTCGCGCCGCGTTCACCTTTCACAGCAAGTCTATTGAACAAGGAGTAACGGGAAATGCAATGTGCCAAGCGGTAGCCTCTTCCAGGCGTTCATTAGTTGGGGCTCAGCGCGGAAAACAGCGCACGAAAAAAATAAAAATGCGCGGCGAGAGGAGTCGCTTTTTTAATTTTTTCGCGCGCTGTTTTCCGCGCTGAGCCCCAGCTAACTGAATGCCTGTAAGAGGCTAGCCAAACGGAGAAAGTTATTGTTTTCTGCCAATTACTACTTTGGTTCGAATTAATACATGTGACAGTTTTTTTTTTAAGACACCTCTTTGTTAGTGGGGCTTAGAAATTAATGCTCGACTTAGCGCGAATTTTTTGAAACTATACTCATTTCATGAAGATTGTCCTCGAGTCAGCCAATTTCTTGCTAGAGCCATTGACATCTCTAAGACATTTAGTGAACCTGGTATCTCAGGCCGTTGTAAGAGCCGTACAACATTATACTGAGGTCACTTGAATTTCTCTCTCATTACCCGTGTGCTTTTCTTTGTATCAGGAGACATAATCTATTATGGCTCCTTTTTATATTGAGATCGTCAGGAGAAGTCAGTTGTTGATCAGATTCATTTATTCTCAGGTTCGTGATTCAGCTGTCAAGAAGATCGTGCGTCACTGTCCACTTATCACCACTCTTGCGCTTGCTAACTGTCCACTCATCACGGATGTGTCTTTAGCAGAAATTGCCACAAATCTCCCCAGAATAAGGTAAGACTGTGCCCCAAGAAACGTTTGCCGCAGTAGCTCCTTTCCCTCTTCATTGGGCTGTACTATTTTTTAGTTATTTGTGCTATTATCCTACAGATCTCTGGATATATGCGGTTGTTCTAATGTAAGTGATAATGGCATCTGTACACTGTCCAAAAGCTGCCATAGACTGGAGCTGTTAGACTTAACGTCTACTGGAGTTGGTCACAAGAGGTTGGTTACAAGTGTTTTATGGTTAGTTGATTACTAACTTGATTTTGACAACTAAGGTAAACTAACCGCTGTTGTCGCGATCAGGGACGGTCTAAAGCGACCAGTATTTTTTCCATCTACTGTATCTCTCCTAAGCTACACGCGCATCCCACGTGGAACGCCCGTGAGAATGGTAGCCAATGTTGGCGCATTTCATGCGCATGCGAACAACATTTACTTGTGTTTTTTTCCTTTTCAGCGTCTTGTCGCTTGCTAACTACTGCAGTCAGAGCTTGTGTAATTTGAAGCTTAGTTTCTGTACGGACATTTCTGAAAACACCGTGGTTCATCTCGCTAAACACTGCAAAAGGTAGGTGTCACAAGGCGTTCCCCATCAGTTGCGTATCAGTTTCGTTTTTCTTTCTCCTTTATTGTCGAGTAAAGTCCCTAGAACGGGAAGTTCCTCTACTCATTGCAAACAATTCATTGCCCATACCAGTTCTAAATTCACGTCACATCTTCTCGTAAAATGTCCTATTTCTAGAAAAAATTCGAACCTTTCCTACCGGATAATTCCGTAATACGGACAACTTGTTATGGACAGTTCCCAAAGAACCAAAATTAAAAGTAAATACTGCCTTTACTTTACAACTCGGAAACTGTGAGTATTATGCCTCCGCAGTGTTAAGCACTTTGTGCTTCGAAAACCAAGAGACCAATATGCGATATTGTGGATATTGTGTACCATAGGTTTATAAGACCTGTTTGTATCGTTCTTCATCATCCACGTACCCCGTCCCCTTGCTTCTCTTCTCTTGTGGCTATAACGTTCAACAGTTTGCAATATTTGCCTTACCTCTCTTTCTTTATCTCTTCAGGCTGACCACACTTCACCTGTATGGCTGTAAGCGGATACGTAACACATCTGACCTCAGATTACTCAACCCCGCGCTCACTATTGAGTGTTAGCTTGTTTGTATGTAATCGATTGACACTGCACTGGGTGGGGAGGATCGAGACGTCGGTGTGTGACATGTCACACATGTCACATAATCGTTGTTGATGCTTGAAATTGCGTTCCTTTGACTCTATTTCGATGTTATTTTTGTATTTTTTTTTGTAAACCATCACCTGCTTGGAAAACGTGGAGAGGATTGCAGTCGTTTTTTTTTTCGTACAATTTACCAGGAATCAAGACACGATTTTGCACTTAGTTCAAGTGCTGACAATCCTTTTTCTCCGCGGCTTTGCAGTTATTAATTTTGTTGCTCTGTTCTCTCTAAGCGTTATAGATAGGTTTTGTATATAAGAGGCCAAAAATATTTTAATTTAGCGAGTGATGTAAGTAGTAATAATAATTAGATAACTAGAGTATTATTTAACTAGATACTGTAATATAGGGTCTTACAACAGTGGTGGGATTTTGGGTTACACGGATCACGTGTTTTGCTTAATGCGCAAGTTCGATTTCTTTTGGCTGCTTTGTGTAAATTTCTTATACTTAAACGTTTTTCGGTGTGTTTTAGGAAAAATATTTCCATCTAGTAACTGAAAACGCCTGCAGAAAAAATTCAGTGCATTTTCTTGCCAGTTTCATTATGCTGATTCCTGTTATTACACCTAAATCTGTCTGTCATAGCTGTGCACTGCCCGGCAGGACCCCCTCTAGTGTTATTTTCTGCTCACGTACATGCAGACAAAAGAAAAGTGAAGAGCTCATGTAGGATGTGTTATTCACGAGGGAGCAGGGTGTGATTTGGGGGAGGGGACTGTAGGGAGAATTTTGAAAGAAATAAAGAATTTAAAAATGAAATAGATGTGAGTAAACTAGTGATAATTTTCACACAGCTCTCGTATTCTCAAAACTGAAGAGGGAAACGAGGGTATATGAATGTACAGAAAAGTAATTATTTGAAAAAATTAAACGAGTGAGGCGAGATTGTTCATTGTGCATTGGTTTTTAATTTAAGTCTTCTGGAACTTTGCCAGTCGTGACTTTTATATCGTATTTTCTGTCTGAACGGATATTGTGGCGGAAGAATATTGTGTTTATTGATGTAAGGCATTGCAGTGCTTACAAATATTGTTTTCAAGTCATTAATTTCTACTCATTTCACTCTCGAATTAAAGGACTTTGCTGTTCTTTCATCAATCCTGGGATTCATTTCTGTAAGGAGAAAAATGAACATGTCATGTGATGTGGACATGGTTCTGTCTATCACTAAGGGAAAGTTCATTTAATATGACAAGTGGGGTCGCGGGGGGGGGGGGGGGAGTGAAGATTTTGAAACTCGAAGCTTGAAATTTTAGCAGCCCCCCTCGCTAGCGGTTCAATTTTTTAGAAGCCCCTGCCCCCGTTTGGTAGTAAAAATTTCAGAGCCCCTCTCCTAGCCCAACAATTTTTTCAGAACCCCCCCCCCCCGCCCCTTCGGGTGTGTAAAAATTTTCGGAGCCCTCCCCCCCTCAATATCTTCATTCCCCTCCCCCTTGTCATATTAGATAAACTTTCCCTAAATAATTTATTTTTTCTCAAGCAACTCAGCCGTCCAGAATCCCAAATCATCGAATTTGATAGGCTAATCCAGCGCTTGTGACCGGTTCTACGCAGACATTCTTGGGTTCGTCACGCAATCTTGCGTGACGAGCCCAAAGAATGTCTGCGTATGAGGCTACCCACGGGCCGGAATTTTTCCCCGCTGTAATTACTGTTACTAGATTTTGCTCCTAAAATTTAGCGGTAATCATCAATCCTTTACCTTTTTTACACTTCCATCGACGATTAGCCACCGAACGTTAATCTCTGTTCACTTTAAAATGGCAAAGAAAGTCACCGAGTAAATTCGGTTTAGTGTTGAATTTGTGAAAGTTTGCGTGGTTGTTTGTAGCTTGACGCTGAAATGGCGCGTAATCCTGTGTTTCTCTCGCCCTAAAATTTGAGTCCATCTCGGTCCACTTTACACCTGATCATTGCTGTATTTAGGAGAATTTCTGTGGAATACACTTAACGAATTTCCTTGCTTTCTGCTATGCAAGAAAAGCCAATTTACTGGAGAAAAAAAGTGTTATTTGGCGACTTAGGGTCGGTCCGTATAGTGAAAAACTGTGACCTTGGCTTAAAAAAGCTGCCGTCTCTTCGGCCTCGGGCAGCATTTTCAAGACCTTGGTCACAGTTTTTCACCATACGGACCTCCCAGCCGGCAAATAACATATAACTTAAATGGATAGAGAAAGAAAAATAAGAGAGTTAATCCCTAATGAAGGCCTCATTACTACAGTAATCCGCTCTCAAGTTATGTTCAAATCATTCCCGGATTTGAAAATCTCCGGTCGCTCTAGAAACAGCCAATCCTGTGATCCGAATTTACTCGGGTGCAAGGCCGAAGCGGCTATACACGGATTTTATCCTCCTCGAAATGATTCACGCAACGTACAACTTCATTGAAAGAACTTGTTACCATGCTTAAAATAACTTGAGCGAATCACTTTGAAAGCCTTTTATCCTCTATTATTAACAGATACACTGGACAACTTTTGCAATATAGAGACGTTCTATTTTGAAACTCATCGACCGTGTGTTAATTTTGGACTGGGTATGCAGCAGCTGCCGAGTGGCTTTCACATGATAGTTTTTACTCAAGAGCCGCATCAACGGCATTTGTCATCATCGTGTTCCCTTTGGTAAACAGTAAAATATCAAACGCACTCAGGGTTCATTCGAACTGAGCTAAAAACTCATGATGAGTTGATGGCTTCTGGGTGATGTCAGCTCGAAAGCAACTTTCAAGATTTATAAAATAATTGAGAATGTGTGTGCATTATTTTTTTTTGTTTTTCTACTAAATGTTCCGGTTTACTAGAATGGTTAAATGCTGCACTTCTCCAACCAGTAAAAGGTCACTAAAATTCTCGGAAAATGTTCATTACATACATGGTTATTTTATTAAATGTAATCTTTTCAAACTATGAAAAACAGTCTGTAGCTTTTCGGGAAACGAACGGCCATATAAAACTGTGACATGTCTAGTTCACCACTATATTTTCTCCGATTCTTATTGTTGAACTTGATCACGTGACGCGATAGTGTTCGTCCGCGGCCGCGGACACACACTAGGAAGTTTTAGCAAAGCACGGCGGCTACGGTGAGAAAAGCGTCACCAAACAAAAGGTTTAATAAGCAAAACAATAGCTGTGCACGCGCGTTTTGAATCTTGGCACATTTTTTTGCCTTGCTCTGCAAAACGACAACGTGAAATAACTACGATTTTTGTATTTCGGAGAACGCGAACCGCAGTGGCTAATTTGTGCTATCTTCTTTTTTAATTGAACGCTGTCGGTGCATGTTTGGCCTGAGCAAGTTTTTAAACCGATAGGCGTACTGAAAAGATTTACAAAGTTGCGACATTCGAATGTAAAATATAAATTCATTTTTCACAAGGCGTCGCCCACGCCGTCGCCTTCGTCATTGCCATAGTCAGCCCATAGTGCCCGTTGAGGAAAATACCCGGATGGATAGTAGTCCGTGAAAATTTTTGTGTAAACAAGCGGGCTTACCGAAAGTAAACAATTGAAATTGCATTAAGTGGGTTTCTGTCGGTTTTCTCTGGCCCGTTTACACAGACGATTTTTATCGCCGCAACTCGATGCAATTTTTGTCGCAGCAAAGTTGCATGAAGTTTCAAACATGTTCGAAACCCCTGCGATATCGCGGCGACAAATCGCACTGAAAATCGCATCTGGTTTACACGTGCGATTTTGAAGTTGCAACTTTAGCGCGACAAAAATTGCATCGAGTTGCCGCGACAAAAATCGCCTGTGTAAACGTGCCTTTTTTTCAAGTTTTACATTTTGCTGTCACGGCTTTCCTCCGAATAAGGTTGATTTCACTGGCGCGCGGAAGAAAATTTAGAGATTAACAGTAATTAAGAAATAAAAAATAGGTACCGTGCTTCTATCGAGTTTTACATGTAAATAATTATTAGGGAGTTTTAGCAATGACGACGGCGACGGCGGGGACGACGCCTTGTGAAAAATGAATTCATATTTTACCTTCGAATGTCGCAACTTTGTAAATCTGTACAGGTACACCTATCGGTCTAAAAACTTGCTCAGGCTAAACATGCACCGACAGCGTTCAGTTTCAAAAGAAGATACGAAAAATTAACCATTGCGGTTCGCGTTTTCCAAAATAGCAAAGATATCAGTGTGTCACCTATTGTTATTAACTGTTGTGCCAACCAGAGAACTATTGGCTGGTAAAACAAAGAGTTCTTTTGTTTAACGTTTTCAACATTTAAATGACAAAAACAATGTTTGTAAACAAATATCTTCGCGAAACGTAGAACTTGGTCATTTCACGTTGTTGCTCCGCAGAGGACGGCAAAGAAATGTAGATATTCAAAACGCACGTGCATAGCTATTGTTTTGCTCATTAAACCTTTTGTCTGGTGACGCACTCGTCGCCATCGCCGTTGTTGAGGGCAAGAGATAGCCCGGGTTTACAAGCAAAATGTAATTAATGCGCGGTTACACTCAAAGGGTCTGGAAAAGTTAGAAAGTTGTCCCCGGGTAGGCGAGTTTACCCCACCTGGAGTGTTTGCAAGGGAAAAAGCCGAAACCCTGCTGCCAGAGTAACCCTGGCTGCCTGGTAAACACGACGAAAAAAAAAGAGGAAATATGTGAGTGTTAGGGTAACCCGCTTGCTAAGGTAACCCTCTCTCCTCGTAAACAGGCACTAAAAGTACAAATGCCAAGCAGCTAGGACAAGCCAAGTGTACATTCATTCAACTTACTCATCACATTTCTCTTCCTCCTCCAACCAACAGCCTCAGCCTCAGTATTTTCCTGCTGTTTTTCCCTGTATTCTCTTCCATTTTCGAGAGTTTCCTCGTATCTCGCGGATGTTCTGTGCCGTGTCATGACACAAAAGCTGACTAAGGACATGATCGCAAATGTTGTTGATCCGAGTCGCATCTGAGAGATAGAGACACCATAAAACAATGACATGACGCCCCCAACGGAACGACTCAGTAGTTCTGGATTTTGTAAAGTAAGTTTAGTGCCAGTGCTCTAAACGTTTAAATCGAGCTGTAACTGATTACAGAAATGAAATAGACTGCAAAACAGTCGTATTTTTTGCGAACGCGAGCGACGGTCCATATTCGAACGAAAGGTCTGGAGCGAGTGTAAAAACGGCGAGGGAGAATGGTGAGAGACGCTAAAAAATACGACTGTCCGCCATGCATATATCAAATTCGTTCAAAATTACCCGTTCTTCCAGCAACGGGAAATTCCCATTGGTCTAATCCTGACGCAATCTGTCATCAAATGTCAATCACACCTCATCAAAAAGATATAGACGCCGTATCAGTTTCCCAGGAAAGACAGAAATTATCGCGGCCGGGTATCGCGGGAAGAATGCAGAATGTCTAACATTCTCACTAATGTACGAGTTGCGCTGGCAACTACAGACGTACAGAGTATTTTAGAAATACCGGCAACTGATCAGATCCACATGGAGGATCGAAACCATGGCCTGCCTTAACTAAGCCGAACAATGGCATATATAACACTGTGAACACGCAACACAGTCAACAGGCTTGCGCGTAAAGAGTTACATTCGAATCCTGTGGTACTAGAACGATCAAAGGTGAAATAAACCTATACATCGAGCTCCAGAAACATTAACTCGATCAGATAGTGTAAGAAAAACATAAGAATTTCTCTAGTCAAGCGTTTAGCTTTCTCGAAGTAAAGCTGTGGCGTCTCTAAAGAAAAAAAGTAGGAGGGCAAACATGACACCCGTGATAAGAATCTACCTACTGTACTTCTAATCACAGCCGGGCCCGGCGTGACAATATAGAATGCACGTAAGCAACACGCTCACAGTAAACCGACGTCATATTTTGTCCCTCAAAAGCAAATACTTGGAAATTTAAAAGCATATCTTGCGATAGAAATGAGCAAAACAAAGCACTAGCACATGGCAAATTATAGAGGTGTCAAACTCAACGAAGCGACACGCAGATAACAGCGGAAATCACGCAGACCTATGACCTCTTTAAGTTCTAACGGCTCTAATTTCTCCATATAACACAATAACACGAAGTGCTCTTCATAAACAAGAGTGAAGCGACAAAAAAGGTCGAGAGACCATAAAGTAAACGGCAAATATACAAATGCCACGAACCGTAGGAGTCGTGTAGGCCCGTCAACCCGCCATTTTAGCACTGTTCGGGAAATAATGGCCCTTGCTGTGATGATACACACGAATACTTTTTGTCCTCTGAATAATGCGGGGATTTACCCATTCGTTTCATTCGCAAAACCTCCTGCTCTCCATTTGTGGCGTCGTTGTCAGCAGCCATGGTTAAAGCTGGCTCGCTTGATTTAATTTCTCTTTAATTTGTGAAAGCACGGTGGTGCCGTAAAAATGTTTTTGGTTTTTATCCATCCAGTCTTAAAATTCCCAACTATGTTTTAAAGCATTAACCGCACAATCCGTAATTGCCGACGCTGTCGCTTCTTTTGGTTTTCTTCCTCTACGCGAGGCGGTTTTTTTGGTGTTGTTTGATTCATTTAACTGACTTCTCTTTAGAAAAGGACACGTCCTACATTTTACAGAAAAACAGCAACGCTCGTCCTTTCCAAATCAATGAACGAAACTTCACGATGACAACACAACAAATTTAACGCGAAAATATGGCATCCAAAGTATCAAATATAAGATCTGGGTGGAGCTGTCAAGAAATTTCTGTCACCTTAGTGACATTATACGACCCCCCGCTTAGAACGAATTCGTTGTATGGAAAGCCGACAGTCGTTTTCTCGCCTCACACGCCCTGCGGGCGTGTGAGGCTCGCGCGCTTCACACTCGAGGATCACGCTAACGGCGCTTCGCGCCTTCTGAAAACGTCCGAAAACGACTGTTTTGCAGTTTTCTCGCCCCACACGCCCTGCACTCGAGGATCACGCTTACGGCGCTTCGCGCCTTCGCAAAACTTCCAAAAACGACTGCTTTGCTGTCTAGAAATGAAATATTTGGTAGAAAACAGAAATGGAATAGAATATTTTTGGCAAACTTACATCGTAATTTTGATTACGGTCATTTCATTTAATATTTCACATTTCAGATTAAAAAACCAGTAGATTACCTCTCATGCAAAGTGATTGCTCCTATCCTCTCTACAGTGACAAACGTCTGATAATCCACGGAATTAAAAACGAAACACGTACGCGTGTCTTTTGTCTGTGGCTTTGTTTCAAATTTTCTGTCCGTTTTTATCCATGAACCGCCAAGAATCACTTAAGCTTTGTATGTGGCTTCCGACAGAAACCGACGATCAAGCAGTTGATTGGCTGTTTAAGAATGTAATTTATGCGCCAATTTGGTTGGAAGTAATTACTAGCTAGTGTTCACTCGTTAGCAAAGATAGCTATCTTTCTTTGAAGTGGAATTAAGTTCGTCGTTCCATTGATCGATGAATCCGGCCGTGGGCTTTCGTTTACTTTTTTCTAGAAAGCTCATTTTACTTGAAGATACTGTTTTCGTTCTAGCCGCGCAAAATGACAAAATCGGCCACAAAATAACGAAAGGTCATTTAATTTCATAATAATGATTTCATTTGCTGGAAATTACTTGAATACATAAGATTCTGAGAAAAGGAGAAAGAATGAATTGCAATAGAAAAGAATCAGTTTATCAGAGAGATCTACCCTCATTTGGGTACAACAAGGAAACACTTGGAGAAAGTTATTAAATACACTTAAATAAAGATGTGAAATATTTCTCTTCTCGCAACAACTCGGGCCCCTTTTCTCAAAGAAATATTGATTTACTGTCGTTAGTTTTCACAGTCGCTTCTTTATTACTCGTAAGATCAATGACAATTAATTGAAGGAAGGGTTTTGGACTGATCCGACCACTTCCTCCGACAACAAGTTTTGTTTCACCGTTGTTTGTATATGTAATCGCATGGGGCCGAGGGCAATTAAGGATTAATTTCACGGAGTATTTTCAAAGTTTTCACAAAATTGCCCGAGTCGCGAAGCGACGAGGGCAATTTGGAAAACTTTGAAAATACAAGTGAAATTAATCCTTAATTGCCCGAGAGCACTGCGATTACTTGTTTATCACATAAAGGGCAAAATTTTGTACAAAGGTTCAAGGTCTTGCCGTCGCGTAAACAGGTTTTCCGGTTGTCATTATTTAACAGGCTAGCAGTAACACGGGGAAAGCCTACTATAATAGTAAGCAAAACACAGCAACTTGGTTCAATTCACTCAAAGCCATTTCTTTACAAACAAAATTATAAGCAATGTAATTTTATTCACCTGTTTTGCGAAGCGTGCAACGGCGTGAAACTACCTTGTTCTTCGATCGATGATAGACGTAAACAAGTGTCCAAACGAGCTCTAATAACTTCTTGAATCCAAAACTGTCCTTTCCACTGTGAAAACTTCACGTACCAACAAAATTTACGCTGTTTTTACGCCGATAAAGTGAGCTGTAATACTAATAAGGCGACCCGAAGGGGCGTTGACAAAAGCCGGACCGGATCGGATCGGATCGGATTGACAAAACCCGGACCGGATCGGACCGGATCGGACCGGATTAACAAAACCTGGATCGGATTGCGTCCGAATGACAAAACCCGGACCGGATCCGAAAAAAATCGGATCGCCATATTCCCGCCAAAATGGTCAAGTGAAACCTCAATCGAAGATGGCGGAGAAAGAAGTATGTAGATGCTTATACGTAAGGCAGTGAAACGAGCGGGTCCGAGGAAGGAGATTCCACTTACTTACACTCGAACTTAGATTTCTACAGAAATTACACGAAACTCCCTTCTATGTAAATCAACAGCTTTTTTGCCGCATTTTTTTGTTCTGAGGCAATGGGAAAAGGTGAGTTTTTCAGGGTTCAAAACAGGACATTACGAGCTGTGAATGAGTAAGATCCTGAAGATCTCGCGCTAGTTGTACAAGTAGGCTTTCGACTTATGAATATAGGATATGCAAGAAAGCTATTCTCTCTGGTATCGTATTTGTCCCTTGGTGAAACATCACGTTGTTCCTTGCAATTCAGGGTCCGAAAATCAAACTCGCAAAGTGTTATTACTATATCCAAATAATATATCCAGCTAATTTTTTGTTATGTTATGAAAAAGCTATCGATCTTTAGACTGGAGTAAAGTGGAGTTTTCATAAAAGAAGAGGTGAAACACAACTTGGTCATGATAAGCGGGACATTCCTGCATTCGATACTGTTTTTTTTCACTCAAATTTGAACAGATTACCACGAAATAAGGTCATTCAAGCTGTAGCTACTGTCAAGCTAATAGGTGTGAAGAAACTCACAAGTTTAACACGTCTGTCAAGATAACAAATGAAAACAGCAATTGCATGGCGTTATAGGACGAAAACAAGCTTAGCACCAAAACGAAGCTACGCCTCGTGTGAGTCTAAGAAATGCTTCCCACAAGGGAGGCAAAGAGCTATTCACCTCTTACTTAAAGTTAGTCGCATCGAAGATATGTTGGAGGCTCCTCGTGCGGGAGGACTCTGCTCCCGTTCTGACTCTACCCCATGAGGGGGGTAGGGGGAGCAGAGAACGAAGAGCATGTTGCATGAATTATTTTTCCCTTTAAATAAACATGTTAAAACACGCGTTTTAACTTGTATCCATATCAGATGACTATATCTGGCATTTAAAACTTGATTTAAACATCAAGAATATTCGAAATTGTCCGCCTTTAAGGACGTTCGCGCCCATTGCTACTGCGCATCTCTAGTGCGCACGCTATTCATTGGTCACGCGCGTGCCACGTCATTTTCAAGCGCGCGCACCGAGTCGAAAACTCAACAAAATATAGAGCTGATGACCTTTGCGTTAACTTTGTGTGCGAATATTTTTGTTGGATGCTCGGTGACCCCCAATTTTTTTTTGGCAGATCACTTCCTTTTCTGATTCTTTCCATTATACTAAAAAACAAAAAAAATCTGTACGTGGGAAGTTTTAATTATTTCTCATATACTATTCAAATAGGGTCGAATTGGTACCTGGATACAGGTGTGCGTAACTTAGAAGTTGTATTTTTTATGGCTAGTTCTAGCTGATTTAATGACATATGTAGCAAAGATCTATCAAATAGGCCCATATATGCTGTGTTAAACACACACAACTTAGATATGATTCTATAAGCCGATAGTAATGAATCTGGGCAAAATCGCCTCGAATGACTGGAAATCCTAGAAATGCTATGGTCTGTGATACGCCTTATCTTCAAAACGAGTTCGGTGACCCCCGATTTTTTTTACGTTTTTAATCTAAACATATCATTTTCTAGCTGCAGACAAAGTTTTAAAAAAATCTGTGCGTGGGAAGTTTTTGGGCGCGAACGTCCTTAAGTGATATTCTAACAGACAAAATAGTATTCAGTAGTGGGCCAAACATATCAAAAAGGCCTTTTTTAATACGTTACAGGTGGGTTAAAGAGGAAGAAAAAAATTTTCATTTCCGGTTCGTCGAGAGGAGATTTTTGGCCACCGGGAGTGTCGAAGGAGCGCTCGTGCCAGTCCTTCTTCGTATCACACATTGGACCAAGAGCGGATTGACAGTTTCACCGCCCAGCCTTTTTCCGACCGTCGATTTTGAGCGCTCTATAAAACAGTGTATGGAGTCCGCCATAGCGTTTGATCAAAACGTTCGTTATGATAACGATAATCTTTAATAATTGCTCCTCAAAAGCATTTTCGGCAACTATTTACAATAATGGGTAAGTAATTTACCATAATGTTTTAAAAAATAAATTTTAAAAACTGAAAACTATGTCTACGCGAAACAACTATACCTTTAGTGTCGTGAGCTTGGGGCGCCTGTGGAGTATCTTATACGAAAAAAAAACTATTACAACTTAGCTTCCCTGAGCTGCGAAAAAAGGCAGTCATATTTCTAGGCCAAAACTTGATCATAAAATGTTAAGTGACTACTTTGACAGAAATTTATAGTGATCATATTTTTTTTTGATCCAGTCCGGGTTTTGTCAATCGGACGCAATCCGATCCAGGTTTTGTTAATCCGGTCCGATCCGGTCCGGGTTTTGTCAATCCGATCCGATCCGGTCCGGTCCTGGTTTTGTAAACGCCCGACCGGAAGCAACTTTCAGTTTGGCGGCCATGAAGTTCTGTAATTCTATGTTTCGTGCAACACCAGCCGTCTCCACTCAAACGTTTTTCAGGCTGCGAATCAATGCATTTTTAGTCGGAAAAATCCTTTTGCTTTTCCACCAAAAGACTGCGCTTTGTTGCATGTTGATTCTCTTTCACGTTAAGATGAAATAACCGTGTTTAGATCAAACTCAGAAGCGATGCGTTTGTGAAATTTCTTTTCAAAATCCGTTTGAAGCATTTTGAAGCGGGAAACCAACTCAATGCAGGCGTGCTCAGCCAATCAGCATCAAGTAATTTTGCCCTGGGCAATTACAAAAATTAAGAAAAAATGCCCTCTGCTCAGCTCCTGGTCTCAGCCAATCAGCATGCAATAATTTTGCCCCGTGTGTGATAAAACTTGAAATGTTCCATTCAATGCCAGGTTGTCAAACTAACGTCATTTCCACTTTTTGCAGCTAATGTATACTGAACGACATGTTAATGATGGGAGTCAAGAAGAGAAGTTAACGCGTATCGGATGATGCCGATGTAATGAGTGAAGTGTGATTCGTGATTCATGTAAATTAAAACGCTCTTTGTAAGTATATCATTGAAACACCACTACAGTTCTGATCCGATTTCGCCCTAATTCTTCGGCAAGGATGCTGCTTCGTAACCCGATGTCAAAAACGTGACGTCGCAGCAGTCCTACGTACTCGTGCGATTTTCCTATTCAATACTAAGATTACATCTGTACAGCGCCGCAAATGATCCCCGACCGCAAATGATCCCCAGATCGGAAATGATCTGTACGGGTCCGCAAATGATCCCAGGACCGCAAATGATCCCGGACCGCAAATGATCCCCAAATTGGGCCGCAAATGATCCCGGACCGGAAATGATCGCCATATTGGACCGCAACTGATCCCGATAAAAAATAAGGAATGGCATGGATTGTGGAATAGGGTGGATAGGGAATTGGCGTACGTGAATACCGATATTTTTATTTAAGCCATCTTATAATTATAATGGCTCACAACTTGCTTTTTTTAATACTTTCGACTAAATTTTGTTGCTAACTACGATGTTATGAAATGCACCACTCAGGGCCTCTTCATATGAGCCCGGTCAACCGGGCTGGCTCGGTTTCCGTGATCTCGCCTGGCCACTCTTTTCTTTGTAAAAATATCGATGTGTTCATATGAGAGGCCGGGCTGGCCCGGTTACCGAGATCTCGGTAACCGGGATGAAGATTTTCCCATATGAACACTCCAGCTCGGTGACCGGGACGAAACTTTTTAAACAAAATAGCTTCGCTCTCGCAACATAGCGGCCAAAATGGCATAATTTTGGTCTTGTATGTATTTCTACTTTAGAAGTATGCGAATTAGCTTTATTAGTAAAGTTACAAGAGTCCACAAAGCTATGACAGTCACGAACAATACAAATTTATGTTCCACCATTTTGGTTGTGTTTCTTGAATTCATCCTGGTCGACCGCGCTGAAATTTCCCATATGAACACACCACAGAATTCGTCCCGGTAACCGAGCCAGCCCGGTTACCGGGCTCATATGAAAAGGCCCTCAATCAATCATCAAAACACAGCTTGGCTGGTATTTCTTTGCAGTTCTTATTAAAATTATGATCAGAACAACATACACCACATATCCTCTTTTGTTAAACACTGATATTTTGGTGTTATAGTTAAATAACATTTGGATCACGTGTACTAAAGACATCCGCGATCGAGTGTCGATCGATACTCTCGATCGATACTCGATCGAGATGCC
This sequence comes from Platygyra sinensis, assembly GCA_019787425.1. Classification (NCBI taxonomy): domain Eukaryota; kingdom Metazoa; phylum Cnidaria; class Anthozoa; order Scleractinia; family Merulinidae; genus Platygyra; species Platygyra sinensis. The sequence continues at coordinate 34,677 of JAHPZR010020368.1, read as the reverse complement.
GATCGAGAGTATCGATCGACACTCGATCGCGGATGTCTTTAGTACACATGATCCGGAATTTGAACCGATTTATTTTCTAATTTTTTCTTGGTCGTATTTTTGCTTTAATTCCTCGGGAATGACTACTTGAGTATTCTAAGAAGCCAAAATTCCAAGCTAAAGTTATGAAGTTCAGCTTCATGACCAAACAAGGCCAAGGCTTGCGCTTCGTTTTGACAATTAGCTGTTTGTTAGGTGCTTGACTACTATTGCTACCGGGATTTCGAGAATGTTTACGAGTATGTGTATTTCTTAGACTTCTAAGTCAATAGATCGTTTTCACATGATGTGCTTTTATCCTCATCAGGCATAAGAGGCGGTATATTTATATCCCTTTACAATTAGCGTGCTTCGTTTGGAAACTAGAGCATTTTGAAAGTTGCGTGACACAAGGCTACGATCGATTTTGTAAAAAAATATATCCTTATCTCATGATTTTGAGCCTTTTTAGAAGTTAGAGCATTAGGGAAAGTGCTTATGTAAATGCTTGTTTGTTTAGTACTGACAACCAGACGCCCAAATAGCCAAAGTAAGGTCCAGATGTTTACGCTATATTCCGGCCGCCATGGCGTTTTCGTACTGGGCCCTCGGTAAATTTCTGGGAAACATTTACGACGAATATCTGAAGTTTGGGGACACACACAGGCCCAAAACTTGGAGAAGTGTCTTATATTAATAGTTATCTTCTATAGCATACATCACATTTTCTTAGCTTTTTCCGTTGCCTGGTTTTCGATTTTTTTTATTGCGTGTCAGTGAAAACGATTTATACCCTTCGAAGAACAAAGCAGCAACTATGGAATTTTTTATTAAATGTTAGAACTTTTTTTTTGGTTTTCATGTGTCATCACCTTCCTCGGACATAAATCCATGCCATTCCTCTTTTTTTGATCGGGATCATTTGCGGTCCAATATGGCGATCCTTTCCGGTCCGGGATCATTTGCGGTCCAATTTGGGGATCATTTGCGGTCCGGGATCATTTGTGGTCCTGGGATCATTTGCGGACCCGTACAGATCCCCAAATTGGACCGCAAATGATCCCGAACCGCAAATGATCCCCGCCGGAAAACGAGGAATGGCATGGAGTTCGGTATCCTGTTTTTTTTTTTTTTTGTTTTAAATTTATTCATTTTCGTCAACTAAACGATACGATGAATTAGATAAACATAAAAAAAAGATCTTCTGACGACATAAACTATGATAAATTTATCTTATTTTCTCTTGACAATTCTTCTGTAAAATTACTGGAAAAAAAATCAAAGTTCGTAGACAGCAATACTATTTCTCAACAAGCCTCGATCTACGACAATAACAGCTGCAGCTGCAATGCAAAACTAAGACATAAAAGCCTTTTGTAGATTTTATTTGGATGCCATTTTCAAATAATCTGATTTCAAATCATCATCATTATACTGCGCCAAAGGCGCGAGAAACAAATAGAAAAGCAAGTGTTAATATACCAACATTAACAGCTTTCGTGACATGCTTATGACATTTTAGTTCTGCGAATGAGCTAGAAATTCTGCTTCCCAACACTACAAGCCAGTTTGACTTTTAGTTCGTATCTGCCACTTGCATCCAGAAACTCTGGACAGGAGCACTTATTGGTCAACTAATACATGGTATGTAGAGCGATCTAACATTTGCCTTCATTACCCGTGGGAAAAATGTGAGAAACCGTAAAACCGCATATCATTACAAACAAGAATTAGAATGGCAGCCATGAGATGTTTTCGTGTAAGATTCTCGGACTAAAGAAGTCTATGGATAGGTTACACCACTACAACCATGAACTATGTCCGTTACAATTCCTTACAACTGACTTTGAACATCGATGACAAAAATATTTCATTTCGCGTGACTGACCAGTACCGGAAACCGCACATGAAAAGTCGGTAGCACCCAAGATTTAGCCAAACGTGCAGGCTAGGAAATAAGACACGAATTAGTTGCATATTGAGTGACTGAACTGATGTTATTAATTCGTTCGCAAGTTTTGTTTTGGTTAAATTGATCTGAACTGTTCTGGCTGTATATAGACAAAAGCCAATTCCAAGGTATTCCGCAGAGCTTTACGGTAATTATCCGAAGAACTCTTTATCGTGGGATTTCAGTGTATCCATATAGAATATGGTTA
>JAHPZR010020368.1:25000-30000 GCA_019787425.1 Platygyra sinensis | reverse complement strand
AGGGTCACTAGCACGAGCGTTTAGTCATTGCGTTGGCCGTGTAGAGAAGAAGGCGAGACAGGGTTGTATGGCCGAGTGGGGAAGAAGGCGAGACGAGAAAAAACCGTCTGCAGACTCTTTTTAATGTTTTCAAACCCTCCGTCAGCCCAGCAACGGAGTACCTGATTGGTCAGTATGTGCCCGATGACAGATAGTTGACAGAAGGGTAAACAGAGAGTTATAAGTTTCACGCGAAGCATAACAAAGACGAGCGATGCAAGTCATGCAATGGCACGGATCATCCCGATCATCAAGACGCGATCGTCTCGGAGAAGCTTAAACTGTTGAAAATTAGTTCTTTTAAGGCTGAACAGAAACAAGTTGTTGTCGGCGTCCTTAATACAGACGCTTGACTCTCTGGTTCTGCAGTAGGAGTCTTGGCGGACTTTGGTTTTTCTCTGGACGTTGAAGAGTTCGATTTACGCTTCCAGCATTGCTGAGTCTCACAGTCATCGGAAGATGTTGCTTCAACATCGGCTACGACGGGGTTTAAATAATATTATTAGCCTTTAAGAAACGGGCTAGGTCAACGGCGTTCCTAATTATTAACGCACACTTTGCACAGACTCTTGAGGAATAACTTGGATTGGAAACGAGCTCAGAAGTCCCAGATCTTCAGATAAAAGTTAGTCCAATGTGTTGAATTCTGTCGCCTTTTTGTCCTTTAAATGATCACCTACAAAGCCAACAACAGCAATCCCCAGAGCACGACGCATTTTCGGTTTAAGGTTTTTCCTCACAATTGCACTGCGACTGCAATATTGCGACTTAACTAAGCGATAGTTCGTCAACAAGACACGTTGCTTTGTCACGCAGCGTGACAGAACGATACTCTTTCCACCTAAATGCATTTGCTCGACTCTCGACGTTGACATTGTTGCCTATTGAGACGCTAGTCCGACCTCTGAACGTGATATTTTGAGAACCTTGCTGGACAGAACAGTACTCTGTCAACGTCGTACAGTCGTTTGGCTATTAACGTTTTACATCGCCGTCTGTTAAGAAAGTAATGTTTTGGTAGTCAGAAGCATAGCATATTTATGGCGCGGCGAGACGACAAAATCAACACGATGTTCCGGGAATCTGGAAACTAACGGTTCGCCTCCAAATGAGGTTCTCGTCTGTTCGCATGGACTGTTGGGATTCTGTTTTCAACATGGCGGACAACATTGATCGTGAACCACGAGGTTCTACCTCTGGCGCGAATTCCTCAGGGAGAGAATCTGCCCTTTCAGAAGCCGTCACACTTTTAGAAAGAAGTGTCTCACTATTGAGGGAAACACCTTCTGTTATACCTCCTGCTGGTTCAAATCACGGTAGCACAAGGGAAGAACGTGCTGTGGCAAATTACCGGTACATGTAGTGTTTGTAAAGTGTGCATGTAATGTAATTAGAACTTCTTGTGGTTCACAAAAACGAATCATTAACTTAATGATTCGTTTTTGTGAACCACAAGAAGTTCTAATTGTCTAGATAATTTTACATATTCCTTCTCCAGATTTACTGGAAATACAGTGTTCAGTGATCACAACTCATGAGTTTATACCTTTCATTACATTACCATGAAAGCTGGCAGTCAGCTCTAGTAACTTTAATTAATAAGCTTTGGAGTATTAAATCTAAGACTAAGCAAGCTTCAGCTGAATTTTTTTATGCGCTGCTTTTTTAATAAACTGAGTGAAATTAGTGACTCTGGAGATTTCAATGATTGTGATTATTATCATTTAACCTCCATTGTTAGGAATATATTCCCAGGCCCCTCAGGAACCCAGACAGCACACCAGTCAGGCCAAAGAGCATCAGGTTCTGTAGCCTTGGCTAACAGCTTTGCATCATCTTGGCCAAGCTTAGGTAGTAGTGGAGGAAGGCAAAGTTCCAGTTCTAGTAGTAAGAAATCCACCTTCCGCTTCCAGCCTGGAGCTTTCTGTGCTAGCAGATAAAGACCAAGTATTCATGTTGTTTAATTTCTTCAGGTTGTTTTGCATGCTAAAGAGCAGTCAAATAATGCAACAGAACTGTCTACTGAAGTTGATTTTTATTCGAATGCATGACCATGGATCATGTCAGTGTCTCATGAAACGTCTAACAGAATAAAATTTGCATTTGTGTTGTTAAAGTTGTCTTAAGTTAAAGAGTATTCTTATTGACGAGTTCACAAGGCATTTCACTAGGGTGAAAAGGTCCATAAGCACGTGACCCAGTTTATCAATTGATGGGTTCTTTTGTCAGAACTTTGAACAATCTGTACAAATCAAGCTTAAAAAAATAACAAGATTGTTTCAAAAGTGGGATTTTTCACTTTTATGTTAAGGCAGCACAAAAACAAGTAGGAGTATTGTGACAGATCTAGGAGAAGTGTAACAGATTACCCCTCCCTGTCCCCTCCATGGGAGCATGTCTATTATTAGGGGATCTTAACTGAGAGGAGCTTATTTCAAGTTATGGGTTTTGAAGAGACGAAAACTGTCTTTTCCAAACTTTAACGGCATATGCAGTAACTGAGTCTTTCAGTTTTCAAGTATCCTTGGATTCCAATAGTTTTTATCTTTGAATTCTGCTAGTTACAAACTGTACTGTTCTTTCATAGAGATCAATTCCATGGATGGTGGTGTCATTTAATGGACTGACTTCTCTAATTAAAAGTGTATAATCACTGTTGCTGACAGGGGATCTAGTATCGGGAACTTCAATTGCATTTTCCTCTGGGGACAGAGGCCCATCCCATTCAACGCCATACAGCTGTAATGGAAAAAAACGCATTTATTATGAGAATAAAATGCAATGGTACATGCAGTATTTCATCAAGCCCTACATTTTAAGAAACACTTTTGATTCTGCTATAATATTCTATAATATTCTTTTGATTCTACCATAATATGTATTAAATCTGGAAAATCTTTGCTACATGTATTTCAAACTTTGCAGTGGGATGTTCACAATAGTGCAAGAGTTGACCACAAAGTGTCACATACATGAAATTAAAAAGAGATAAGCTAACACATACAGTAGCAATGTTGTTTTTTTAAGAAAGATAAATTTGGCAAGGTGGTTGGATAATTTCTAATGCTTGAAAATCTGAACTCTGGTATCTCCTCCAGCGTATTCCCCACCACAATCATGTAGTCTCAGGCAACATCCACAAGACAGTACTTTTAGGGAAACTGACCTGAAGTTCAGCTTGGTTCATTTCTTGAGCAATGATATAATCTGACTGGGCAACAGCATACAGCCCAAGGAACCATAGCTGACCAGGGGTTTATTTCTGGCTGTGCTGATTGGTTTCCTATTCCGGCCTTCAGCAAACAATTGCAAATGGCGATTTATGCGAGATTGATACACATAGTGTAGACACCACAGATGTATGTCATTGTCTGGCTCTAAAGTACAACAGTTTCCATGTAGTAGAAGAGGTTGTAATACAAGTACGTACAACCAGTGAACACATCGCGCCACAACCGCTCTGTAAGCCAGAGGCATAACAACCAATTACTGGTGTAACTGCATCAAGGCTAATATTGATGTGCGAATCTGCAATGATGATTTTTTCCAATCTTCACTTCAGGGAGTTTTCATTTTAAACAGCCTTATTTTCTATACACTTCTACCAAGCAAATGTGCTTGTGTAAAATTAATACAACACCAAATTTTCACAAATGCAGGACTTTAAAAATGGTATTTCACAGTACTTTTAGGGAAACGGACATATCATTTGTATCAATTTGAGACAGAGGATATCATTCAAGGAGACCTTTTCTTTACCTTGGGGAGGGTATTGGCCATGAAAACCGTGTTGGAACACCACCAGACACCACATAAGCTCGTCATTTAAACGATTTTTCTGAGATCTATCCTGAAACGTAGCAAACAAACTTTAGTCCCCGCGGCGATCGTGAACTCCTTTTCTCCGTCTCAACGAATTGCAATGATCCACTATTTTCCCTTAGAGGTTAACGGTGGAAGATTTCTATTCCCTCTCGTCGCATTCAGAAACACAGCAACTCGTAGGCACAGCGAAATAAAACAACAGGTCGACCACAAAGCAAGAGTTTTCTGGCCGGGAAGCATTTTAAAACAAAACATCAAAGCCCAACTAGCCTCGCTTTCATTCGACTCGTCCCGGGCGACGACCGAGTGGTCCGCCATATTTGCATTCGGTGTATTGACTCCAGTTTAATGCGTGTTCTCATGAGTCTCGGTCACAAAAATTTACAATTATTACTGGGAATGCGTTCTTGTAATAAGCGTTAAATAATGCCAAAATGGGTCATTTTGAATGCCCCAGTACTCCTTAATGAGTATGGGCACCCCACTTTTTTATTTCAAAATTGAAGTTCTCATATGATAAATATTCAGTGGGCAAAGTTTGAACGAAAATCTATTGTCAGTTTTATTTCAGGGGAATTACCTTAAGGTGACTCCCTATAGTTTTTTGACCGCGCACGAGCTGATTTCAGAAATCTCGCGATGGCGCGAGCTTTCAAACTCTACGCCAAAGCCGCGCGCGGAATCATGCAATAAAATGCCGACAAACATGGCGTCCAAATTTTTAAAATTTGTTTACCGAAAATGTTGCGTGGATCGGCTCCGGTTTCAAAACATTTATCGACTGCATAGAAGACCCTACCTTTCCCTGCTTAATTTAAAAGAGAAATTTGCGAGGTATACAGGAGTTCCAACCAGTGAAGCTGATTTGTTCGATCGCCACGATCATCAAGCAGGGAAAAGCATGGATAGTAGAAGACTGGATTGGAAACTAGCTCGCGTCATCGGTTCTAACATGGTGGAAATTCGTGACGTCACCGTCTCAAGCAAGCGACACTTCAATTTTTGCAGCACTGCACAGTAAAGTGACCAAACTATGGATACTGAAGATTTTTTTGTAGGAGTGGGACGGAGACGATTTGGCAGAACTTTACAAAGACGACAATTTGTCTTTACTGAAGGCAGCCTGGCCCCTGATC
>JAHPZR010020368.1:10000-20000 GCA_019787425.1 Platygyra sinensis | reverse complement strand
AGCAAACGAAGAAAACACGCGCTCATTTTTCTCCTGTTTCCTTCGGTGAAATTTTGTGAAAGTTTGTATACTTTATGATTTAGATGCCTACTTCACAATATAACTTTTTACCAAAATTTTATCTAAGGATTTCTTTTTTATAATCAAAAATATGAAATTGTACGATTTTTAAGAATTCTTTAGATAAATTTTTCATTTTTTCAAATTAAAATATTGTCCGAAATCGTTTTCACAAGACTGCCGAGTTTCAAGATATTTTACCGAGGCTAACTCAAGAAAAGGAAGCAAATAGATGGAAAAAAGCAAAAAAATGGTTATCTTAACGATTGTTTGTTGCCATGTCAACAGTCTGCAATATACTCATATGAACGAAAAAGAAATCCTGGGTGTCTGGCTAATCTTCACTGTGAATGCCAGGAGCTTAAACCCAAAGTTGAAATAAATAGTTCATTTTTAGTTCTTCATCCTTCTTCAGGTGTAGATACTGTTAAAACTATAAGGAGCCACCTTAACTATGGAAGCAAGGTTCTTAGGCTCTGCTTGCGAAATTCACCTTATAAGCATAACGCAAAAGTTTTGAACAACGGATCATGATACTCCCGCGAGAAAAATTGATTTGGAGAAGTGCCATATTTATTTTAATTCTATAGCATCACAATGTCTTAGCTTTTTCCACTGGATGGTTTTCGATTTATTTTTGTTTCGTTGTTGCGTGACAGTGAAAACGATCTATTAGTTAATTAGATTATTTTGACAAGTGTGAATGTCCTCAAAAACATGAGAAGAGTCTGCAGTCTGTTTTTCTTCTCGTGCGTGCCGCGCCCATGTCTGGTCCCATTCTCCTTTAGGCTAAATAGTCTCTCCTCATAATCCCTGCTGAAATTTCGAGAGAAAAACAGACTGCCACCAGTCTAGAAGTAACATGGACTTTATCATTATGTTCAGTTGAACATTCAGACATGTTCAAATCAAAGAATTATTTTTAGAGGAGTGCCTTATCCGTTTGACTTGCTACGTTGAGTGTATACTTAAGGTCATTCCCCAGTATTGCATTGCGCATCCGTACGCGTGATTAGTGCGCGCGCATTAGAAAATGGCGGCTTTTTCTTTACGGCTGGACCTCGCCAAGGAGGTAAATCATCATTTTCTCGAAAACGACTACGGTGACCTCTCATTTTTTTCTGTTGTTTTGAATCGAGTAATAAATTTCTCTATGTAAAATAAATATGGGCCAATTCTCAGTGTTGAGCAAAAAACAATCGTCAGAAACGTGAATTTAGCAAGCAATCTTGACTATAATCATAGTGATATTATAAGGATTTATATGGAATAAACAAGGTGCTGCTGCTCCTAAACAAACATAGGGACTCCTCATTTTTATTTCAAAACTGAAGTTTCTATAATATAAACAATAAATTGGCAAAGTTTGAGAAAAATCTCAGTGTAGAATCTATTTCAGTGGAATGACCTTAAGAAACTGTGTGCAGCATTTATTTACTTTTCAAGGTAAACTGATGGTCAAATCCGGTAATTAAAAACAGTTGGATCTTTGGTTGCAACCAGTTTTAGATGTGAAAGTTTGAAAATTTCCTTTGTTTTTTTTTAACTTCTTGTAAGTGACCACAGATAACAAAGGGGAAACTGGATAATAAGATGATTCCAGTTGCAGTTTATCAGAAGCAAACCATGATACTCTAAATAAATACCTTTGGAAGCTTCTGTCAAACTTTTTATGGCTACTAAAACTTGTTATACAGGTTTAGATGGGCATTGACACATGGGGTATAGTAATGATACTAATGAGGCAATATTTTGACTCAATATGGTCTATATGTAAGCTCTCATAAGCGAGAACCCAAGTAAGCACCCACCTGGGCTTGACATTTTCGGTGGTCTCTTACAGGAGATTCAAATGTAATTACTGTAAATGCTCGAGTTAGCGCCCAGCTTCATAAAAGTGCCCCTCCTAAGTCTCAAAATTTGTAATAAGCGCCGCCCCTCTTCCGAGAAAAAAATGAGCCTCAGTACTCCGTAGGATATACGAGAAGTATACGGTCTATACGGTTCTTTTAATGAAATGTGACCTTGTTAAATAGTATAAACATAATGTCCTTTCAAAGTTGCATGGGTTTGATTTTCATTTCCTTGACAAAAATGGTAAAAAAGTAGTTTTCAATAAGGTTTTTGAATTTTTATGTTGCAGTTTGGTTTTAATTACAAAATTATAAAGATAGTGTCATTTTAAGGCTAAAAATTAATAAAGGAAATAAGCGCCTCTTGCCTTAGAAAATAAGAAAATTAAATAAGCACCCTGGGCGCTAATTCAAACATTTACGGTACATTGTAGATACTAGTGCAAAAAATTAATGTAGCAATAGCTGCTATTGGAGTTGAGCCTGCTGTCAAATATTATTCCTTTGTTTAGAAAGGCACACAATCGAGGCGAAAGGATCAGTACAAAGCAGAACTGACCCTTTTGCCTCACTTACATGTCAAACCGCTGATAACTGTGATAAGAGCTATTGAAATATTGCGATTTGTTCTTTTTCATATTTTTAACTCCAGGAGCTGGATTTCAGTAGATGTCGCGGTGGCCAGTTGATTGGTGAGTCTGTACTGCTGCATGTTGCGGCTCGATGCTGTTGGTTGAAGGCTGTTGATGCGAGCTGGAGTAATGTCAGTGTTAATGGAGTTCAAGCTCTTGTTGATAATGTGAAAAGGTGAGGACTACATGTCCATTAACTGTATGAATGGTTCTTCATCCATGATTATGTTGGTTCATGTATTTACTGGTATTCAATGAGATTTTAATTCAAATTATCACATTATATGGAGATTTGCGGTCAGGCACATGCTCTTTTGCAACTTATTACATGTAATTGCATTTTATTTTGTTATCAGTAGGTAAAACTAGAGAGGGATAACCTCCTTTATCTCCTTTTCACTTTCCTATGGATTTATGAATAAACAGTTAATTATTATTATTATTATTATTAGTTTTATTATTTGACATTGAAAACATACATTTATTATTATTATTTTTAATATTATTATTATTATTATTATTATTATTATTTTTATTATTATTACACTTGGTTCTGCACCAGTTGGTCTTTCAATACTTTTTGTTAATAACAGTCTTTTGTATTGTACTTTTTTGTATGTTTGAAGCACAGGTAGCCCAAGCTCTCCGGTTACCGTCAACATGACATTGCTTAATGGCGTTGTTATAAGAGTTTGTATGGGAAATACATCGATCCTACGGAATAGTTCAAAATAAGGGAAAAAAAAAAATAAAATCGACTTACCTTTTCTTGCTGTGTGTATAACTTCTGTTTCCATGGCGTTTGGAGGCGTTTTATAGCGATTCTAGCGAGGTTTCGCTTCTCAAAGAGCAATGCAGAGAAGCTAAATCTCGCTAGAATCACTCTAAAACGCCTCCAAACGCCATGGAAACAGAAGTTATACACACAACAATCTTGGAAAGGTAAGTCGATTTTATTATTTTTTCCCCTTATTTTGAACTATTCCGTAGAATCGATGTATTTCCCATACAAACTCTTATAACAACGCCATTACGCAATGTCATGTTGATGGTAACCGGAGAGCTTGGGCTACCTGTGGTTTGAAGTAACCTGCAATATTAAAAAAAATTGTCTGTGTTAAAAATCTTGTCCAAGATATGAATTCAGGGTGAACAACTATATGTAATTCTTTGTTTTCTTGTGACGCAATGATATTCCAAAATTTACCCTTCCTTCTGAGGTTTAAGTTTCATCAGATAAAAGACCCTATAGGAACTTGACATCTCACAATGTTTTAGCTCCACAGGGTTCTTCTGCTTGTGATAGAGCATGTTTGAATTTCCAAGCTTTTGCGTTGTGTGACATGAAAATGGCGGTCCGAGAAGGCTGCCGCGGAGGTCAAAAGAAGAGTTATTGCTTTAGTTTTTGCTAACTAAACAGTGCTTTCACAAGAAGAAACATTTATTTCAATGTGTCGGATCTCTAGAGCAATAATTTTTTGTTTCAGTTGCAGAACTCAGTCAGAGATGTTTTTGTTACTTTACGGCCACCATGTTTGTGTCCCTCCGAAGGGCACAAACATGGCGTCTCCATACAAAGCTCTATAAATTTGGGTGACACACTTCTGCAAATAACTCGCGAATAAAAAACTGCAGAGGCCTGATATTTGGCGAGGTTGTTTATATATCAATCATCTATCGTAACCAAGATTCTTGACTTTACTCATTGAATGGTTACGATTTTTAGTTTTGATCACGACTGGTGAAATTTGAGAATATTAATCGTTGGGTTTGAACTTCAGAGATAATTTTAAAAAACGTGGTACAGATTGAAGGATAGATAAAATCTATACAAATGTGCCATAAATAAAACTTATTTAAAAATAACGAATTGGCGACATTCTGTTGTACCTGTAGATTGGAATGTCTTTGTTTGAATGGCTGTCAAGCTGTCAGCGATCAATCTATCAAGTGTGTGGCAAACAAACATGGCAAAACGTAAGTTTCTTGGTGTGATTTATCTTTCATGTACAGTGTACTCACCTACTGTAAGTACTTCTTTGTTACAGTATACATAAACCTGCATGACCATGTACTGTACATGTGTAACAATGTGGTGGATGAATATGGTGTACTATTGTTGCCATGGGGACCATTATGCTTTGCCTAGTGCAAGACAATTTTCTTCTGACAATGCTTCTTCTCAACTTACTAGGAGTTGGCATAAATTACATAATACTGGGCATATTAGATGGTTTGAGTATTAGAGGTTCAACTGTTCCTGGTGACTGATGTTGCTATAGCCGCAGAGGAAGTCATCTTTTCCAGACTCTGAAGATGACTTCCACTCAGGTTCTTGAAAGGTCAGTCACCAACAACGGTTTTCTTCGGAACTACCCTCATCTGTTTGATCGCACTATACATACCTATACATGTACAAACTTCTTAATGCTAGGTGATACTACTTGAATGTGAGTTTTCTTGTTTATTAAAGTACTACTACTAATGTGGCCTAGGTGTCCAGTCGTCTCGATACAAATCGAAGTCAATTCGATACACATCCAAATTCGATTTCATGCAACCTCCATTTACCATGCAGAAGGTGTTTCATAAAGCAATTTTTCCGTTCCTTCGCTCCCCATATTGTTAGGCTTTTCCTCCATCAAAAATGTTTTACTGCATTCAATACTTTTTACGTGTAAAATAGCTCTTTAAACCGAGCGTTTTTTCTCAGTATCTACTGCCCAGTTGTATGTGTTAATGCGTGAACGTTTCTGTACTTATCTAATTAGGATAATAAATCACTGAACATAGTGCGGAGACAAAAAGACTTCTTTATCATTGAAGCGTGTATCGAATAGAAACAACCGTTACACTATTTTACAACCTGTTTTAAGAGTACATACATGAATCATACTTAAGCAATAGCACATTTTTTCCGTGTTAACATGGCCTCATCTAAACACGAAGAGGGTTGGGAGAATTCAAGACAGTTATGCAAACCCGAGACGTAGTCGAGAATTCTCCCAACCCTCCGAGTGTTAAGATGAAGCTCTGTAAACACGGCAAAAGTGCTTTTTTGCTTTTATAAATAATTCTTTAAAATGCGCGCAAATCTGAAACGTCACAACCTTGTTTACGTACTCTCATCTAAGCACACATATCGACCAATGAGAGCGCGCGTAGTGGCTCAGTTATTTTGTAAAAGATGTTTTACTCTTCAGGCTGAGGATCTTTGAAGTGTTTGGTTGCTTTAACATCACTCCAGCAGGGATAAGAATCCTTGGTCAGACCTGCAAACACCTGCAAACTTTGAACATTGGGCAGTGTTATAAGGTACGTACAGACTGTACATCAAGTGGATATTGTCCATGGGCCCGTTTGTAAGTGAGGAAATGACTTCGCAGGCGAACAATAAAAGAAATAACATGATATTTTACGGGCAGTCTAGTTTGATGCTACATGTACCACGGTGAGAAAACTGGCACGAAGTTATAACATTCGAATCTTTTTTTCCATGCTTCATCATGTTCACAAGGGTCTTATTATAAGCAAAAACAACTTACACAGAAGAGTAATTTGTAGATAACTGGCCTCTCGTTAGAAAAATTTCTTAACAACATAGTCTGGTTTCTTACTTTAAAATAGTCGCGATCTTTTGAGTTATTTTGACTATCAACAAAATATCACTGATACTTTACAAAGATAGAAAAACACCAAGCGTTTGCTGAAGGTTTTTGATGATGATTTGTGTTTAGGAAACCTTGAAACTGCGGTAAAATATTCTTATTATTTTGTCATAGAACTACATGTAACCATTTTTCTTTTTTTTATCGCAGATCACTGACTCTGCCATAGGTACCTTGGTATCTAATCTCCAAGAACTGGAGAACCTTGATCTGCGGGGATGCAAACAGGTATGATTATTCACCTTTTTAGAAACGCTTATATCTAATAGCTTTTCTTAGGGCAAAACCGTTTTAAGGTGATGTTACACGGAACGATTTTTTTACGTCGATTGTTAATCCATATGTTACACGAGACAACTTTTGGCGCAACCATGTTGCGGTAACGGTATGTTACACGAGAACGATTTTTAACGCACCATGCACAATTCGAGGTAATTAATTCGGGCAACAATGTTGCAGGTTTTTTGATCGCTTTCAAAAACGTACCGCAACGAGATGTTGCGTTAAAAGTCGCCCAGTACGCTGTGTTACACGACATTGATTTTTTACGCAACAATGTTGCATTAAAAATGGGGTTGTGTAGGAAACAAAGCGATGAGATAGTAGAATTACCTGAAGTTAGCGCGACGGGCAAAAAGGATAACACATTTTGTGGGAAAAAAAGGGAACAAAGTCACAAACAAATCAAGAAAACCAGTGCAATATCAGATCGCTGGGTAGAAGAGATGCAAAGTAATGACGAACAACAAGTAGACTCCCTCAAAGTCCCTCCTTGTTGCACAGTAGCTAGTCCCCTTCTCTTGCCGCTTGTCGCACCCGGGGTTTGAACATCACAGATGTGTCCAGAAATCAAGTTGATTAGATGCATGCTCTTTATGAAACAGTGGACCACGTTTCTAACTGGTCAGCGGAAAATTTATTCCAGCTTAACCTTGAGAAGACTAAAGAGCTCACTATCAGTTTCTGTCGTTCCCCGGAACATTTTGACCCAGTCACAGTTGATGGGACACAGATTCAAGCAACCACTTCTAGCAAGCTTCTCGGCCTTACCAACATGGAACGATCATGTAGATAGTGTAGTAAAGAAAGCAGCTAGGAAAATTTATTTTCTTGTGCAACTTAAACGTGCGCGCGTTCCAGCCAAAGATCTTGTTGCCTACTACTGCGCATGTATTAGATCTTCCCTAGACTACGCTTGTCCAGTGTTCCATTATTCTTTACCTCAGTACTTACAGTCAGAGTTAGAAAGAGTTCAGAAAAGAGCTCTGGCGTGTATTTTTCCTAGAATGCCGTATGGGGAAGCGTTAGGGCGCGCCTGTTTGACTTCTATTAGGGAACACCACGAAGTCATTACAAAGTCGTTATTTAGATCAATCAGTGAGAATCAGAACTGTAAACTACATCGCCTAATTCCTGAAGCCTATAGTCCTCATTATAATTTAAGGCGCCAAAGAACGTACAATGTACCAGCAGCCAAGACAAAGCGATTTGCTAATTCGTTTTTCGTGAAGTGTGCGGCTGTGACCAACTCAATTTGAGATGAATGAGTATTTTTAATAGAACTTTAAGTCTTATATTTATGTTTGTATATTAGTAGCTTGTGAACAATTACGCAATTCAGTATTTTACTGCGATGTGATTTTTAATAAACCAGTCTAAAAAAAAAAAATATGATAAGCATCACAAAGTGTCCTTATTCATAAAAAGCACTGAATCTCATTAACCTGCATTTCAGGACATAAGTGGAATATCATCGAGGGCTTTTTTTTTCGCACCGCACTCGGCTTTCGCACCAAGTCAAAAGAGCAAGGAGTAACGGAAAGTGCAATGTGCCAGGCGGAGAAAGCTGTTCTTTTCTGCCAATTACCACTTTGGATGGAAATAATACAAGTTAATGTAGCAAACTTTTACTTTTTGAAACTGTACTTCTTTCATGAAGATAAGCAATTGTCATCGAGTTCCCAATTTCTTGTTAGAGCCATTGACATCACCAAGGCATTTAGTGAAATCTCAGGCCATTGAATGAGCCCTACAAACGTTGTACTAAGGTCACCTGAATTACAGTACTCTCTCATTATCTGTGTTCTTTACTTTGTATCAAGAGACATCTATTATGTTTATGCTGAGATCGTCAGGAGAAGTCAGTTGTTTATCAGGTTCATTTATTCTCAGGTTCGTGATTCAGCTGTCAAGAAGATCGTACGTCACTGTCCACTTATCACCACTCTTGCGCTTGCTAACTGTCCACTTATCACGGATGTGTCTTTAGCAGAAATTGCCACAAATCTACCCAGAATAAGGTAAGACTCCTCCCTACCCCAAGAAATGTTTGTCGCAATAGCTCCTTTCCCTCTCTATTTGGCTGTAGTATTTTTTTTTTATTTATTTGTTGTTATGTCCAACAGGTCTCTGGATATATGCGGTTGTTCTAATGTAAGTGATAATGGCATCTGTACACTTCCCAAAAGCTGCCATAGACTGGAGCTGTTAGACTTAACGTCTACTGGAGTTGGTCACAAGAGGTTAGTTACAAGTGTTTTATGGTTACTTGATTACCTACTTGATTTTGATAACTAAGGTAAACTAACCGCCGTATCTCTCCTAAGATACACGCGCGTCCCACGTGGAACGCCCGTGAGAATGGTAGCCAATGTTGGCGCATTTCATGTGCATGTGAACAACATTTACTCGTGTTTTTTTACTTTTCAGCGTCTTGTCGCTTGCTAACTACTGCAGTCAGGGCTTGTGTAATTTGAAGCTTAGTTTCTGTACGGACATTTCTGAAAACACCGTGGTTCATCTCGCTAAACACTGCAAAAGGTAGGTGTCACAAGGCGTTCCCCATCAGTTGCGTATTTTCGTTTTTCTTTCTCCTTTGTTGTCGAATAAAGTCCCTAGAACGGCAAGTTCCTCTACTCATTGCAAACAATTCATTGCCCATACCAGTTCTAAATTCACGTCACATCTTCTCGTAAAATGTCCTATTTCTAGAAAAAATTCGAACCTTTCTCAGCGGATAATTCCGTAATACGGACAACTAGTTATGGACAGTTCCCAAAGAACCAAAATTAAAAGGAAATACTGCCTTTACTTTACAACTCGGAAACTGTGAATATTATGCCTCTGCAGTGTTAAGCACTTTGTGCTTCGAAAACCAAGAGACCGATATGCGATATTGTGTACCATAGGTTTATAAGACCTGTTTGCAACTGACGATTCTCCATCATCCACGTACCCCGTCCCCTTGCATCTCTTCTCTTGTGGCTATAACGCTCAACAGTTTGCAATATTTGCCTCACCTCTCTTTCTTTATCTCTTCAGGCTGACCACACTTCACCTGTATGGCTGTAAGCGGATACGTAACACATCTGACCTCAGATTACTCAACCCCGCGCTCACTATTGAGTGTTAGCTTGTTTGTAATCCATTGACACTGCACTGGGTGGGGAGGATCGAGACATCGGTGTATGACATGTCACATATGTCACACAATCTTTGTAAATGCTTGAAATTGCGTTCGTTTGACTCTATTTCGATGTTGTTTTTGTATTTTTTTCGTATACCATCTCCTGCTTGGAAAACGTGGAGACCTGAAAATTGTGCCTGAACACAGGGAAATTTTGTTCAGAGGATTGCAGTCGGTTTTTTTTTTCGTACAATTTACCAGGAATCAAGACACGATTTTGCACTTAGTTCAAGTGCTGACAATCCTTTTTCTCCACGTCTTCGTTGTTGCTCTGTTCTTTCTAAGCGTTATAGATAGGTTTTGTATATAAGAGGCCAAAAA
>JAHPZR010020367.1:0-61041 GCA_019787425.1 Platygyra sinensis | reverse complement strand
GGGGGGGGAAGTGGAGGCCTGATGACATTAGAATTCTTTACCCTATACCAGACATGTGCAAGCAAAGAGATAAAATTTTATCAATTAATATCTTTGAAAAATGGCTTTGTGTAACCTCATCAGTCAGCAACAAAGTTGAAAACAAGTTGTTGTTCACTCGGCTCAACTCAAACTGCATCCTTTCCAGATTGACCCTGAATATTATCAAGACTTGGACAATTGCATGATATTCCAGATATAAGCTGGTTGTCATGGCCACAGCTACCATAAGATGCCCAGGGTGTGGCCAGGAAATCATGCGAGGTGCCGCAGTGGAGTGCAACTTTAAACCAAATGTTCAAGCTACTACATTCCAGCAGAGTTTTGATCGAGCTCAAGAGAGACACTGGCTATGTATGGAATGTAAATACATTGTGGAGAATCGCTATGGTGATATGCCTTCAGTCACATCTGAGGATGCTTACACTTTGTTGTACAGTGTAAGAGTAAAGAAGGGATCCAATTGCTGTAATTCATGTACAATCATATAGCTAGACTCTTGCCAATTAGCTCCTAACCTCATTAACAATCTTTAAACAGTAATCAGTCATAAGCTCAGAATATTATTCTCCAGAGTGATGACCATACATTGATTTACAAGCTTGTCAGTGATGATTTTCTTTCTTCTCACAACCTGCCTGCTTGATTTTGTATTGAGAATGTGGGGACATTGGCTGTTGGTTGCTCTGAGTGTCTTATGATGCTACCATTCATCATTAAATGAAGACCCAGCTAGCTTAATCAATTTAGTCAGAAAAGTCCAAAAGAGACCACTAGTTATTAAAAGTGGACAAGCTCTACTTATAACTAAAGCTTAGTGAAGATTATGAATTTAAGTGTTGTTAAGATGTTGTGCTACGTAAGTAGGCAAGTAAAATACTTTCTTTTTTAATAAAAAAAACAGCAATCAAGTTACCTAGCCTTGTAATGGAACTGTTAATTAAACTATGTTTACCAACACGTTTTTACTATCAAATGGATGCCAAAGGCACCACAGATTATGTTGCTTAGTATGATGTAATATGATCATAGTCAACATATTATATGTTTTAAGAAAACATCCAGCAATTCATATAGACTTGGGGAAATAAAATAAAGCAAATTGATGTGTTTTGTTCCATTAAGGCCAATCCTTGGTAAGAATTTAAATGTATCAGATTTGGCGAGTTTGTAAATTGTTGACGCTGTTCAGTTTCTGCACAGCAGCAAGTCCTTTTGACAAATTTATTTCAGAATTTATAAGAAGTCATTAGTGTAAAATATTTTGAGACCTGTATTCAGTTTTACTTTGTCAATTACTTTAATTTGTGATTATTATTTGTATTATGAAGGAATAAATAGGAAAATTATTAAGGCTGAACTTGTTTTAGAAATAAAGTTTGGATGGAAAGGTTAGCAGGTAACTGCTAAATGATGTGCCTAGGCAAAATCTGTCTTCCACTTTAATAATTTACATTACTACGTAATGTAGAGTTGCAATGCATGCCAAAAGCCTTCTGCATTCAAGTGTTTTACTGTAAAATATACCACTCACAAAATCGATATGACCTACCTCCAGAACCTGAATGGTGTATTTTTCCATGTGTTCACTAGCGAGGATGTTGATGATATCACTTCCAGCCTTTTTATGGTTGTTTGTGCAGTCAGTTTGTCTCAAATAAAATTTTTATTAATGACCTTTTTTTTCTCATGTTGAAAACACCATTTTATAAACGGGCAAAGTGAGTGAGTGAAATAGTGTTTTTTACCACTGTTAATTAAAATTCATATCTATGCACCACTGTGTCATTATATCCTCTTTTAACACTTGGTAATGGTTTACGTGACACAGGAAAATCCTAAATTTGTAAATGATACAGTTGTGTTAAAATAAGGTTGAAAAGCCTAAACAACTCCTACAGGTTGGGACTTTCATTGGGCATCTTCATTTGATTGTAAAAGATTATATGGCACTTGGGAAGATAATTTCTCCCAATCACAATATTTCCAGCTGAAAGTAAAATATACATTCCAGTCACTTGAAAAGCTTTACCATTCAGTCAGCTCCAAGTTAAAAACAAGCATGTCCACTGACAACTAGGGTGTTAAATTTTAATAAATAGTATTTTGTGTTTCAAATATTATTGTAGTTATTATTTTAAGTGCTTAGTACTGATGATGGAAAATACAACCATGCTATTTACAATCATTGGTTCATTTGTACAGGCAATTGCAAAACACATGAGATGTAAATCTGTCTCCAGGTGCAACACATGATGATTGACATACACTGTATGTTTAACTCTTCTGACTTGATGTGTGTAAAAATCCTGACACACCATGCAAGATAATATGCCAAGACTAAATTGCATCACAATTATTATTACCCCAATGCACATTTGTTGCACACACAAGGGTTTAGAAGAAGGTTCTACTGGTTCTTCTGCAACATTGCATGCAACAATTGTTTATAGTCTGACCTTTTCGTCATCTGATCAAATCATTAACAAAGCCACCAAGATTGCTTTTCTTCTTTGAATTTTCTTTCAGAGTAAAAGTACTTAAAGCCATAGTACTCTTAGACTTGTGGTGCAATGGTCAGGTAATTATTGTGAACATCCCAAGCAAATTGCCACACCAGCTATGGTGTGCAAAATGTTACTGTACATTACCTGTCTTGGCTTGGTCCCTTCTCATTTCTTTCCCAATTTGAACCATTTTAATTTCTTCAGTTACACAGAGAAGTTTTCAGGAACCTAAACTGGCTGCTACTAGTCTAACTCGAGAGAAAAATTTTCTATGCAATGTGTAGTTCCAGAAAATATCCATACCTCCCCCACAGAAGGGAATTTTTCTAAGACCCCCCCCCCCCCCCACTGTTCTTGAAATTCCAACAAAGCTTTACATATTTCTTTAAATTTTTGGGTCTTACAGAACCCCCACCCCTGAGGAAATTCAAATCCCCTCTGTGGGGGGAGTATGGATATTTTCTGGACATGTACAATGTTGCAGTATGTGCATTGGCCTTAAACACGGAGCGATCCTATAAAAGGCAAGGACACGCCCCCTTGAAGCACTTTGTTGGCTTTCTGTGCAATGGTGCAAAGCCAGAATAACGGTCGCGTAACATAGAAGTCGTGGAGAAATAGCGTTTTTTCGTCAAACCAACGGAGTCATTTACGTAGAATAATATAATGTAAATAATAAAAATACAGTGAAAATAAAACTTGTATAAACACTTTAGATGATGGCTTTGGAAGAACAAAAACGATAAATTATCTTCGTCGCTGCACGCGGAACATTCAAATTTCCCCGCTAACTAAAATCACAAAGCTGATGCCTGCGAGCAATCTGTTTCCATTTATCTCAGCTTGCTGAGAACGAAATGAAATCTGGTAAGAGGTGATTTTGGTTAGCCTGTGAACACAGACGGTTTTTGGTGGGATATTTCAATTATTCAGGTTTATGAGTGTTATGATGGTGCAAACAAAATGCAAATTGAACAACACTGAGTTATTCCTCAAACTGTTCCATATTCAGAGCAAATAAATTGGAAAGAATAAGTACTACGAAGAAACAACAGAACTTGAAAATGGCAAAGTGAGATTTCGCCTGAAAATTGACATTAGAAAAGAAATGGAAGACTCAAGGCTGAATGCTATAAAACAACTGATTACGTTAGTAGAAGGTCGACTGAATTTTATCTGCAAGAGTACAACAGCTGCTAATGCTGACCTTACGGAATCTCTTTTAGATAACTGGCTGAAGAATAACCATATTATCGTAAATAAAATATATTACCTTCGCAGTCTGTTTGTATTTTTTTTACGAATTTTAGTTTTCAGATTTGTTTCTCAACCGCAGAAAACCGGCAGAAATACAGAACCCTGTGGCAACTCGCTAAAATTAGACTTGAGTGACTAAGCCAATGAAATGGGAGCATTGGGTGTCCGTTGGGATTGGTGATTGACAGGCTGAACACCTCAGCCTCGTTATATAGGATCGCTCCATGTTTAAAAGTGTGTGGGTGAAGCAAGTCACCTGAGATAATTCATCCAGGCTTAATGATAACAATAATAATATAAAATAATTATTACTGTTAACAGAAAATTATTGAAATCTAGCAGATCTCCCGCTAGCTGGACTTGGTGGTGCACTTCGTGAACCTGTTACATTCTCACTTTGCTGTATCTTTGGTCGTAGAAATGATCGTACAGAAGATCGGCTCTTCGCCCTGGCATTGATATTATTTGTCCAAGCCACACCTGCTAAAGGTCTCATAATATGAACTGCTCCTAAACTCGGTGGCAATGAACCAGTCACTAATGCACTGGCATTTTCATTGGATTTTCTTTTGTCCTGATCTGATAAACTGTCCAAACAATGAATGTCACTAGCAGAAGCCTCTACCCTATTATCTGTAGTATCGGCCAGGGGAGCCTTTTTATTGGTGTCATCAGGTTGTGGTATTTCTAAGCATATCTCTGAGCTTCTTGGGGGTGTTGCTATGATCACTTCTTCAACATCATCTGCTGATAACCTTCTTGTTGATGTAAAGGTTCCAGGAACACTAAGAGATGATCGTGAGCCCCGTCTGACTTCCCTTAAACTCTCATCTAAAGGTTCTAACAGTGCTCCACTTGAACGCCTTCTCGTTTCTTCATTAAAACATTCTGTGACAGTCTGAAGTGGCCCAGCCTCATTTTGACTACTGTTTATAACAGATGCTTTTGAGGAAATATCAGATGGCTCTCTGTGTAGTGATCTAGTGGTGGGATCACGTTGCAGAAAATTGTGTATTAACCAGTTTACCCTGTAACATAAAAAAGGAAAGAAACAAAACCAGATAAATCAAATATAACTTTTTGCTGTCAGACAAAAAGTCAGAATGTCTTCTTGAAGTTGATTGATTGATTGATTGATTGATTGATTGATTGATTGATTGATTGATTGATTGATTGATTGATTGATTGATTGATTGATTGATTGATTGATTGATATTTTTGGGGGGAGAGGGGAATTTAATAGCTCTTTACTGGTACACCTTCACTATAAGTATGCTGTAGATCACAATTTGAAGGGTCCCTTATAAATTAAGAAAGATGACAATGTCCTTCTTTGCCAGTCTTTTGTGATATCCTTCCCATTTCTTAAGCACTCAGTGTGTGAGACTAACTAGACCTTTTAAAAAACATTTCTGAGGGTAACATCTTCATAATGGCCATAAGACAGTATTCCATTGTATGTTCGAGTTTGCCTCAGTACACTTAGCAGCTATGTTCTTCATTTTATGAAGAAAGTTGTTTTAAAAAAAGTGCAAATGTTCCTATATAGTAAAAGAAAACAAGACGTTTTGGGAATAACCCCTTCCTCAGTCACAACGGCATTTGCCACAAATGAAGGGGTTATTCCAGAAACAACACTTTTTTAAAACAACTTTCCTCATACACTAATTCCAAGTGCTACACAGCATCAATTTAAATGTTTTTCATTTTGCAAGTCAGGATGTTTTCTTACTTCACTGGAGATTCTACCATGACCATATGACCTGCATCTTGAATAACCTCTAATGATGAACTGTATATCGCCTAGTGACAAAACAAAAACAAAACTATGAATAATTTAGGACAATCACATTAAGACTGCAAGATGAGTACCATAAAAAATTATGACTGATGAAATAATAGATATTATTCACACCATTATCGATAATCTCTTTTTGACTGGGATGGTATCTCTGACTTAAATTAAAATCAATACATGTATGAATCTACAAAGTACTTAAAGATGATAAACACATTTACAGGAACCAGCAGGATAGGCAAGCGCAAAATAATCTCACAGCAGAAATTGAAAATTAGTACCAGGGTACATAATCTACTACATTAAAAGCAACAGAGAAGATCAGTAAAAATAGAACAAAGACCTGGATAATGAAGTTCTTGTTATTATTTTTGTCACTGACCTCCTGCATCCACTGTTCTTCCTCAAGAGTTACAAATTTATCCTGAGCTCCATAAATTAACAAGGCAGGAACCATCAGCTCCTGATGATAACTTTCATCTCCTTCTTCCCACACCTGGAAAAGAAGTCATGATCATCATAACAATTAAAAGCATTGTGCATCAGGTTCTACTTATCACCTTCAAAGACAAGGTTTTATCAGTGTAGCAAGCATGAAGATGACAGATGGCAGCTAGGTATGTTTCTTGCCTCTTTCTAGAATATTTGATGAATACCCTGGCAGCACAATTATGCCTGCCATTTCATACATGTGTAGCGTCCCCAATATTAGTTTTTCCAAGCTTAATACCATTGACACTTAATTAAAGTCTTTCATTCATTCACACCTGAGGCATGAGTCTTTAAACCTAGAGATAAAAAATAATGATCTCATGCCTACTAATGCCTGTGGACCAATCTCTCAGACCTACCTGTACTGAACAAATTATAATACCAAAAGGTGAGATTTTCACCAACCTGGCCAGCCATCACAGCTTTCAATACAAATGGAGGAGCACTAAATGCTTTGAACTTTTTCTTCATTGATCTTGCCCTCTGACTATTGTATGCCCGCCTGTAAAAAATATCAAACATTATAAAAATGACCAGAATTTATGGTAGAACTGAATCATACCTAAATTAAGAAAATGAATCTTGAAAACTCCACAATAACAGATTAAGTATATCTGCCAGTAATTTTTGTGGTAAGAAAAACTTAAGCAAGAATAAGATAGCCCTGAACTCTTGAACATAATTTTTTACACTGCCAATAATTTGGCATCAAAGAACATGATCAGGGATCATGTTTTCCCCAAAATAAGGTCCTTAATAGGTCTTATGCGTGATTACGTCACATGCTCAAAATTCACCACCAAGCCTCGTTTGTGCGACATTTGCTCAAACTTTTGCTGCCCTCGTGGTGTTTTCACATGGGTATTGTTTTCATCTTGACTGCTGTGGGAATTGGCTCACGATAAAATTTACAATTTGCATTATCAAAGCGAGGCTTGGTGGTGATTTTAGCCAGGCTGATGTCATCATGCATAAGGGCTATTGTAAATCCAATGGCCAGGTGTTTAATTGGGCTAGTGTTTTTGTTCTTGCTGATAAACACTCTAAGGTCAATAGGTAAACACCATTTGAATCCAGGAACCATGGATTCATCAGCAGTGAGGAAAACCAAATTCACCCTTTTTTAAAATTCTTTTTTCTCAGAATTTGAAACAGGGACAACTAGGATTTTATTTTAATCCAAACAAAGTTAGTGAGCTAACCTTTCATACACAGACAGAAACACAGGTTTGATGCATGACAGCAAAGGTGTTGGTAAGCAGAACACATCACAAGAACCCACACCCACAAGGGGCACAGGACCTCCACCAGCTATAAGCACCATCTTGGACACAAGACGAGCACGTTCACATGCAATAACTGCACAAAAAGATGACCTGCAAACAAATAACCAACAAAATAAAGCTGAAGTCTGTTCTAAGCCTCCAATTGGTTGTTAAATTATGTTAGTGCTAACTTCAGGATATAAATTTTTGTGAGAGTGCTTCAACAACTGAGTGGAAGGGATAGAGATTGATGATTCTACAGGAGAACAACCAAAGAAGGCAAGATATGGGTTTGGATTGAGTGCCTTAGTTGGATGAAGTGGCCTTTGTGACCAGGACAAGAGCCAGGGTTGTAAAGGTGGCAAAAGTGGCCAGGGTAACCAAGATGGTGAGGGTTGCCAGGATGGAAAGGGTAGCCAGGGTTGTAAAGGTGACCTGGGTAACCATTAGGTGGTGAAGGTTTCCAGGACAGGTAAAGTGGCCAGGGTAACCAAGGTGGCGAGGGTTGCTAGAAAGTGAAATGTTGTTAGTGTGGCTGGGATGTCAAGCAGGTGAAGGTGGCCATGGCGTTAAGGGTGGCAAAGGTAGCTGGTGTGGTGAGGGTGAACAGGACAGCAAGGTTGGCCTGAGGGTGGAGAGGATAGCCAAAGTGGTAAGGATGGTCAGGGTAACAGCCTGGGTGTTATGTCTGACTGGGGTGTCAAGGGTGGTTGGGGTATAGAGATAGCAGGGGTACCGTTTTGCCTACAAGTCAAGAGAAAGACTGCAGAACAGCCCCATTGTACAGCTAGAGAGTACCATGAGGCACTAAATTTTTGTGGGTGCTAATTTTTGCAATTTTGCAGTTTTTTCCTTGATTCACAAAAAAAGTTCCCACAAAAAATATTGCTGAATTCACAAAAATAAACTATTTTTGTGTGATTTTCCTTTCGAACTCTCTTTCAACAAAAGAAGTCTGATAGTCATTGTTCATCTACCTTCGACTAAGTGTAGGCAATAGCTGATCGTGTACGTGAAATGACTTTGATCATGTAGGCAAAACGACTTGAAGGCATAATGGCATTCAGTGGTGAGTATAGCAAAGGATATCCATGGTGAAGAATCAACTGAGATTTCATTACATGAACTTGTTACACTTCTATGGAATAGGCCATTTCTGACTTGCCTTGTACCTCTTCTGTTACCTCAAGTCCTAATGTAAAAGCCTTCTTATGAAATGAGTTTGAAAAAAACATGGTAATGGAACTGTAGGCAGCAAAAATTTTCATATGAATGGTGTTACATGAAGACGTAATTTGACACAGAGACAAAAAGCAACTCAGAAATGATCTATTGAGAAGAACAACTCATAATAATTATCATTATCACTTTTGAGGGTTACTTCCAGTTGAAGAACCTGTTGTAATCCATCCACAGGTAGCCCAAGCTCAGTATGTCAGTGTCCATAATATCAGCACACAGTGTTAAAAAGTTCAACCCTAATTAAATATATGGAGCATAATAGTTTGATGAGAAAAATGGAAAAGGTGCAGCTGTAGCTAATGTATCAGCAAAGCTGTTTCTAGTGGAAAAATCACTGTGGAATAAATTTGACAAGACTTTTTACTGCTGCAAAGGAACCCAGTCCTGAGAGAGATTCTAACCTTCACTTCACTTCTTGAGGTGGAAAACTGACCTGCTAAAAAAAGGTTTAACCTGCAACTAAGAAGCTTTTATTACAGTCTGTAAAATCATAAGAAACGACAAGAAGACAACTAAGGTGAGTGTAATGGGAAAATTTGCTGACAATTTTGAGCAATTTTAAGTGACAGAAGTACTTCTTATACAATCTTTTACAACAAAGCTCATTAGATAAGATTTCGTCTATTTTGTGAGAATGTTTTAATAACACATCCTCGTCAGTGAATGACGAGAGGATATAACTGCTATTCTTAATAATGGAGGCTGAGGATGATTATGTTGAAATGCTTATTCTTCCGTATAAAATTGCAAATTTTTGAACAGTTTTTGTTAGACCTTCTTAAACTTCATATCCTCCTGGTGGTAGTTCCGGGATAGGACAAAATTGAGTGCTGACTGCTGATTCTGGGTAGCTGAGGTGCACTAGGGCAGCAGTAGTGGGAACTGTGCTTGTTGGGCCTTGGCTAGGGGTGCGTTTTGGAGTTGGCTGATTGGAGGCTGGAGTGGTGGGCAAGCAGGTTGTTGGCCACAGGGTGGGTGAGACAGCGAGCTTGGCAGGCAGCTTAATGATATGTTTGAAGTCATCATAGATGGTGCGTCGGGGTTGTGGTGCTTGGACGGGGACATATCTCCTCAGGAACTTGCAGTTGTGAAGGGTGATTCTACCGGATCCATCCACACATACTACATATCGGTCAAATGACGATGATGCCTGTCTTGACCCACTTGTTGGGATGGGGACCTGCAAGAGGTGGTAATCTCCTGGTGTGCACTGTCCACCGCTCAGCTTCTTTCATGTGCCCGTTCCTAAAGGCTTCCTCTCTGGCTGCAAGGGTGTCCCTCCAGGTGGGGTGAGGTATGTAGCGGCCAGGGAGTATGGGCATGAAGTCCTTGATGGATCTGCCAAATACACACTGAGCAGGTGACAGCTTTGTGACAGGATCAGGGGTGTTCTGATATTGGAGTATGACGCATTGTAAGGCATTGGTGTTAAGACTGCCATGTGGGTCTGTGTTGTTGGTGATGAGTCATTTGACAGAGGATGTCCCTGTCTTTGAGGATCAGCGGGACTATGCTCTGGTCATGTCTATTAACTACATGTACATGTATGCTCTGTATAGTTAATTAGCGTTGAACTCTTGAAAACTGTAAGCAGTCTCTTTTCCTAGCCCACTAGAAGTTACTGCTTTCTTTTCCTAGCCTGCGAGCCGCGAGAAGCGTGGGCACAGAGAAGAGGAAAAACAAAGAGACTACAGTGGTATTTCAATCTTTTTGATTTGCTGCCTTTGACACCTGTTTGATTGATGGTCCTGCCTAGTTTGAAAACCGATACCATTTCGTGACAAAGTTATTGTTGAATGTGTAATTGATCTTGCACAATTGTAAACAATTCAAGTTGTGTGTTGGAATCTTCATTTTCTGTGAGTAGTTCAACTGTAAACCCTTTTAATTATGGAATGAGCGAAAAAAGGATGAAAACGTAAAAACCAGGAAGCTTTGCAGTTTTGTATATGCTACTGAAAATTCAAATCTCACAGTATTGACGAAAATTTGTCATTTAGCACTTTCTTTGCTGACATGTAGACAACCTCTACTCGCCTTGACTCACATTTTTTAGTACATCACCCTGAAGAGTTAACTCAATCGGTTTTAGGTTACACTTGGATGATGCTGCAGAGCGGAATGACAATGATTACCGTTGGCGAATGCCCATTGATGATTTCTGTACCAAAGACAAAGCTTTCAACCAATAAATAAGACTTTTACCAAAACCAGTTGGTAGCACGGCAAGAACATCCTTTCCACCCAAAAAGGATTTAATTGCTTCTTTTTGTTTGGGCTTTAGAATTACTCTGCTTAGCTAAAACTTCCTGGTAATCCGCCACTTTCAACTGAAACGTTTTCCCATGAGAACGCACGACACTGAATACACACATGCAACTTTGATGGATTTGTTAACAGATTGACAGGTAATCATCATCCAATCCATATTTCCCATATCCCAGACACTGAAATTTGAAAAACAGAGACCTAGAGCTGTAGTTGGTTTTTTTCCCAGTCTCTCCCCATTCCCTCTTTGTTTCTTTCCCTAGTTTGCATCTTAAATTATGTACTTTCAGTTCCTCAAGCGGAGGATTTCAGGAATAAAAACCGACTACTCATAGTCTAGAACTCTTACAATGTATGTCAATATTATCATGCTCACATAGTGAGCTTGGGCTACCTTGGGCTACCTTGGGCTACCTGTGCTTCACCATGCATGCCTTCCTCCCTTTACCTCCCCCCTTTACTACTCATCGCTCTGCCTACCCCCTCCTATCTCACTCTCATAAGCCCAGAATGACAGAGGAGACAATTAAATTGAAGAGACTTACCCATATGAATGCCCAACCAAAACGTTCCTCTTCTTATGATAACGATCAAATAAATAGATCAAATCGTATGATAGTTCCGAAAATTCATAGTCAGCGGGATTACTCGGGGCTGAGCTTTGCCCGTGTCCCAACAAATCAGGAGCCACAACTTCGTATCCTGCCTTGCTAAAGTACTGCAGTTGTTCGTACCAAAGGTCAGCACTACCACCGACTCCGTGGATGAAAAATATCACAATAATCCTCTTGTAATCTGGATCGCTAATCCCTGAAACGGTTGAAGAGGCAGAATGCACGGAACGATTTGACTGAGTATCTAATCCACTGTCAGATCTTGACAAGCGAGGCTTGTAGTGGACAACTCTTAACCAGCGGCCTTTTCGGATTTCGATTCTTTCAGATGTTAGATCTGTCACGGGAACAATCCTGTTTTGATTGTGTCCTCCAAGCGCCCCACACATTGAACACACTTGCAAAACTTCTCTGGAGCTCCAGATACGTACTTTTTAGATCGTAACTACAACTTAGTGAGCTTAACTTTTTCTTAGTTCCGGTTCGCGTCGATCACCTCAGCTTATAAACTGTTGAAATACCTTTCCGCTTCGTTGAGCGGTCCAAGAGCAAAAATTTTGAGTCCATTCCTAAAATAAAATATACCTCAAGGTCCTTCAAGGGTCAACTTAAATATTGTCCTACGGAAGAGAAGGTGTTCCACCACAAGTTTACATATCATTCCATAATTCAGAAGGTGCACAATTATCGGCTTAAAACCGCATTAATGCTCATCAAAGAGGAGAGAAAATGTACACAAGCTTATCCTCCTTGCCAAGTATTCGTTGTTAACTGAGGAAAATAAAAGGAGAAAAAATTGATAAGAAAATTAGTTTTCTGTCCCTGGTCACAAATGCCAGCTGCGCTGCATAGGCTGAAGCAGATGCTCCAAAAAAAGACCCAATGCAAATATGGCGCTGGCATCGTCAAGTTATTTCACTTAGAACACGAATGAAAAACTTATAGTAAGTTCAGTTACAGTTAGTAGAGCTTGACTTACCTATGTTATGAGACAAAATCGAATTAACAGTGTGGAACATAACGAAACCATTTCACGTACTGCCACGAAAATGCAAATTGCTCTGGGAATGAAGTCTCACCGGAAGTCGCGTCACCATATTTGTTGCCATAGGAAACGGATCGAACACAAATACTGTCCACGGGTAGTGGTTATTGTTTTGAGTGATCGATGTTTTGTTGTCAATGACGGTTGATTAAAATTCAAGTGCTGCGATTTAAAGATAGTTGGGTGACTACATGCTAACATCTATCAACGAGGTTTCTTAAAACACCCACTACAGACCTAGAGACTTATAGAGGCTTAAAAAATTCTCTTGGGTATTTCTTGATAAGAATGACAGAGATTTGGAAGTGTTTTTGTGCCGCAGTTTCAACCAACAGTAATATGTTTCACAACATTAACGTATATGGTCGCCATGCCCCTGCACGGGGGTACATGAGGAAGTGTACTCAATTGGGACAAAACAGATCACGTTTTCACCCTCTCAGATCCTTTTATCAATTAAATAATAGTAGACTGAGCAAC
Source organism: Platygyra sinensis (assembly GCA_019787425.1). Lineage (NCBI taxonomy): Eukaryota > Metazoa > Cnidaria > Anthozoa > Scleractinia > Merulinidae > Platygyra > Platygyra sinensis. The sequence goes on along the minus strand of JAHPZR010020367.1, from coordinate 48,034 downwards.
TCATTAGACATAGCCACTAATGCACTAACTCAACCAGCAAACTGCCAAAAACGCCTCATCCATTAACACTTCAACTTCAATGGAATGCTAGTAATTAAGTGATACAAACAGTTTATTGATTGCAATCATGTATGGCAATATTATCTTTGACCTAATTAGAGCTACTTTAATTTGAAATTCAGAACTGAGAAACCATCTCAATTCAAGCACTTTATAATCCTATCAACCCTGTATCAATAACAAAACTAGCCATGCTTCTTTCCTTTCTTCAGTTACAAAATGCCATGTTATTGGTCACTACTAACAATACACAGTTTTTGTAGTTATTGTTTTTTAGCAGGAGTGAATACTGCTGTTTCACCACAGGCAGACCACTCTATGTGTTCGTGGTTTATATGGAGAATCTATGAGAGTTATGAATAAAGCTCTGAAAATTGCAAATTTAAATCACATCTCGGCCTGAATATCCCAATAAAGTTAAATGAAACCATAATCGACTCATGCATGGTGTTTTTTCGCCTTCCTGGGCCGTCTAAAGCGTGTTACAGCAAAATTACTTTTGGCCGGTTACGGTTAGACACAAGAGGGAGACTGTCTCCTTCTTGTGTCTAACCGTAACCGGCCAAAAGTAATTTCACTGTAACACGCTTTAGACGGCCCAGGATGGCGAAAAACACCATACATGAGTCGATTATGGTTTCATTTAACTTTATTGGGATATTCAGGCCCGAGATGTGATTTAAATGTGCAATTTTCAGAGCTTTATTCATAACTCTCATAGATTCTCTATATAAACCACGAACACATAGAGTGGTCTGCCTGTGGTTTCACACTAAAAAAAGTCACATCAAAGATATTTAGAAAAAAGGTAATTATGCCCAATCATAAAAGCAAACCAATTTGTTTGACTGAGACATCTACCCATGATAAAATGAATATTTAGCAATATTATTGAATGTGGCTGAGTAGGATATGAAGAATTCTGCCGATCTAGGAGGGTGTTATTCACCAAGGCATATTCTACAAAAGCCGAATTCAATAATTGCTTTATTATTCAATCAAATATTTCCCTATTCTCAAAAGAGTTTTGCCATTTCGCTCTTTGTTTTTCTGCTCACCAAAAATAACACAACCTCGGCCCCAGGTTTTCTTGGTCAGCAGTTCAATAACCTGAAGTGGGCTGCACTTTTTGATGTTATTTTGACGCAATTGGTTCAATATCACTAAACGTTTGACCTCATTGGTTCAATATGACAAAGTTCTTCCAAATTTGGTCAACGGCAGCTGGTTATGGTGAATCATGCATGTGGTTTTAACCAGTCAGAAACTGGGAGTTATTTTGAATGAATACAATAATATACATTAGTATATACACACTCAGTGATCTTGGTGTTTTAAGCAATCTGATTGGTTCGCTATCTCTGGCTAATGAGCATTATTTACCCCCTACGGAGTGAATAATGCGTAAGCCAAACAAAAATAGAGTATACTTTTGAATTAAGCATACTTTTGATTCACACTGATTTGAACGGTGTTTAAGGACCATTATTCTAGACTGTCACGAGGTTTTTTCAAAGATTAACTATAGATTTTCCATGTTCAAAGATTCTGTAAATAGTTTCACAAATTCGCGCATGCTTTGTATAGCTTGCATGTTTTCCGAGCATGAATTGAGAGGCCAATTAAATCGATTTTTAATGGTTTCCTTCTGAAATGTTGTCGAGATCACTTCCTGTGTATATACTAAAACAATTATTCTTCTCAATCTCGGTGAATAGTGGCAGAATATTTACCTCGATTTCAAAGAACAATTGTTAATTATTAAATAACTGAGCTACTACACACACTCTCATTGGTTGATAGGTGTGTTTAGATGAGGGTATGTAAAAGCAATAGAGTACTTTTTCCGTTTTTGTATAGCCTCATCTAAAAACTCAGTGGTGGGGGGGTGGGGGTGGAAGAATTCTTGAAAGTTACACAAACCCCAGACAATTATTTGAGGGTTTGCATAACTATCTCAAAGTTTTCCAATCCTTCTCATGTTTAGATGAGGCTATGTAAACACAGACAAAGTGCTCTATTGTTTAAATGTAGTAAAAAATGTTAAATCCAATCTCCGACTAACACAGTTTGAGAAGTGCAAGATTTTAACTACAACCTCCACTTGGGTGAGAGTGACCCAACACATGAAAACCCAAACCAAAATCCAGTTACCATGATTACATGTACCCAACACCATCCTACATCTGAGGGCCATTTTCTAAATATCACTCAAATATTATTGCAGTACCAACTTTTACTTTGTTGGACAAAAAATTCTACTTGAAGTTCTGATTAAGAGATGACTCTGACTGACTGACTGACTGACTGACTGAGCCACTAACCTCAAAAACATGTATCATTATAAATAATAATATTATATATATTAAACTAGTTTTGTAGTAATATATGAAAGCTCTTGCTGACAATCATACTAAGATCAGAGGTCATACTGCCCACTTCTTACAAAATTCCAGAGTTTTCCAGGAACACAACATCAATATACCTGCCAACTTTTTTTCAGTAAAATGAGTGAGATTTTTCATCTTCACAGAACCTGAATTTCCGAAAATTTACCGACGGCTTCCAAAGATTGCTGAAGACTATTGACGATTGCTGAAGATTTCGGAGGACTTCCGAAGATTGCCGAAGATTTCAAGATGACTTCCGAAGATAACCGTAGAAAGATTTTCAACGACTTCAAAACAGGGCAAACGATTTCCAAAAGATTTCCAACCAATCTCGTGCACTAAAGAGTTCCGAAGAATCATGTTCTGACGACTTCTTGAACATCAAAAAAATTGAATTTTTATTTACTCGGTTTTTCCGTAATTACAATCGCTATTGTCAGTAAGGCGTGAAAAATTGGTCTGAATGCATGAGATCACAATTGTAGATCCACAGGCGTGAGACTCACCCATAATGCATGAGAGTTGGCAGGTATACATTAAGGATGCCTGACTGTGTTTTGAAACTAGAAGCCTCAGTGCAATCATGTTTGCACAAATTCACTTGCTCGTGAAAGTTGCCTCATTACAATACTCAATATTCAACTAAAATATGTTACGAAGAAAGTAACTTCAAATTCCATTCTCCGCTGACAATTTTAAGGGGTAGAGACTAAATATGATACCAAGTAAATGCATTGTGTGTATAATACAGGCGACAAAAATGCAAAGAATCATTGAGACATTATCTGTCCCTTGAAGCTCATAGTTTTCTTCAAGCATCCCCCAAGGAAAACTGTTCACTTCTTCGAACAGAGGCTATTGTTTAATTTGTCTTTATTATCTCTAAGTTATTCATAAGTAACTGAGTGTGCAACATCAACTTATCCCTTTTTGTGTGGGCCTTTGTTGTTTAGTCCTTAGGCTAGTTAACAATACTAGTCAGAAAAACTACACAAGCTACTCTATTTAATTTACTCTTGTCGAAAAAGGATCAATTTTTCAGGCCTTGGAGTTGCTAGAGTTCTGGGATTTCCTAGATGGGGCACAGCAAATGCCAAGCCTGCTCTATTAGAGCGTGTTATGCTTCCTCTATTTCCACCAACACTCCACCACAATCTTTAGGGTGCAAAAACACTACTGGTTTACCATGAGCTCCAATCTGTGTAAAAATAGAGGAAAATATAGAGAAAAAATATATATTCAATGTGAACTAATCCAAGCCAACTGTAATACTACCATTACGATTTGAAGTCTACTTTAATATATGAAGAAAAAACCTCCCACTGACCAAATCAAAGGGAACTAAAGGCAGGTACAAAAGTCGGACCGGATCACTCGGACCACCAGTCCCGGTCAAATTGACTCAGATTACAAAAAAATGGCAGCTTGACAACACAAAGACACATGCAAGTCGTTCTCAGTAATTTGTCCTACTTTTGAGAGGAATTTTAACCTTCAAATGAGTAAAAGGTTTGAGTTTCCTCAAAGTTATTATTTTCTTATGATCCTCTGAGTTAATTCGAGTCAATCCAAATTGATCCAACCTGGACTGGCAGTCTGAGTTGATCCAGTTCGACTTTTGTACCTGCCTGGGAACTAAATAAATGCATTTAGGAACAAAAGAGTGGAGAAGGGGACAGTAGGATTGGGGATTTTCATTCAAAATCATAATTACGTTGTCTTAAGCATATGTTAAAGTGTACAATATGAAATTAATATGACGTTAAAAACAAGGAATCAGAATCTATGGTGACGGAGAAAAGATCTTCTAAATATATGCTCCTTGATAAAAAGAAGCTAAACTTTTTATCCACAGTCAATGTCTGTGTAGCCTGCGAACGCAGACGTATTTCCGGCTGAGCCGGAAATACATCTGCGTTCCCAGGCTAATGTCTGTGCTGTGTTACTGTTAGATTTTCCCATATTGGGTTCCCTATTCTATGTAGGGCTAGTGTCATGAGACCTGTTTTCCATATTTGACATTGTACACAAAGTTTCTCTGTTCAAGCATTAAAACAGTTCTTATCGTCATCTTGACCTGGTTTACTGTGTTGTCGGCCTTGTATTCGGAATGCTTAACAGTTACAGTGATATGGTAAATTGTAAATTAATAAATAATTTAATTTCAGCAGCAATGGTAATGGTATAATTGCATTTAGTGGTATTAACAACAATTTAATGCATTTAAAATTGTTACCTTGGGTTCTGGACTTAAGGCTCTTACATTGTGTTCTTGTAGATCCTTCATTGCTGCTTTGATGTCGTCAACCTACCAAAGAGATGGTAGTATGACCAGGATCACTACACAGGCACTTTAATAACCTCATTCTATTCTGCAGGGTACCGTAATATGTCCAGCAATTCATCATCATCATCATTTATTTGCCTTTATATTACAATAGTTAAAAAATAAATAAATAAATAAATAAAATAAATAATAATAATAACAATAATAATATACAGCAAGTTGTTAGGCGAGGAGACCTCAAGAAACCCCCAGGCTTATAGGCAATTCTTAGTAAGATGACTATTTTTCTTAATGACTGAAGGTGCATCAACTGATCATCAACTGATTTATGTACCTGCCGACTTTTCCAAGTCACACACACAAGATTTTTGCAGTCTTATGCAAGATCACTAAGCGTGAGGCTGATCTTGAGGACAAGATGACATGTGAAAGACTTCAAAGAGTATAAATAGTTTGACAGCTAGACTGGGTACTAGAGACTAAAGGTCCGGTAATACGGCCAACATTTTTCTTCAACTTGTCTTGCAACATTGTTGCATTGCAAGTTGAAACCCCTGTTGCTCGTATTACCACGTTTTGACCAACTTGTCTCGCAACAAAATAAAATGTTGCAAGTTGAGGCAACATGTTGCACAAAGTAGAATCGAGTTCTACTTTCTGCAACAAATTTTAGTTTTGCTGCTCGTATTACCACTGAAGCTTCAACTTGTCTCGCAACAAATTTGAATTCAACGCTAGTGATTGGCTTTCGCGAAGCCCAGACACACGGCAAATAATAAAAAAAAACATGGCGGACTGTGAAGACAGCCTGAATTCGAAGTAGACCAGTATTAAACTTTCAGAAATTAAAATCATATTTTTTTCTTGAACAAAGACCTCGAGGGCTATCATAGTCTTTGGAACACTTCGTTTGTCCCTTCAAAACAAGCCGCAGCAAAAAGCCAAAAGGGTTGGAAGAACTCTCACAAAAAATACAACTTTTCGTCTAGCTATCTGAAACGAAACTGAGCTTCATACTGAGAGAACTTCGCTGCAAGGAAAATTAAGAAGAAAATGACGGCCAGAAGTCGAAGTGAAAGTTCGTCGAAATACTAAATTATATGAAAGGAGTCGCCATCTTCAGTTACACAGGATTGACCAATTATACGTGTAGAATTCTGCAGACTTGCAACACTGTATTTTGCTGCGAGACAAGTTGGTCACAAACGTGGTAATACGCGCAACAGAGGGTTTCAACTTGCAATGCAACAATGTTGCGAGACAAGTTGAAGAAAAATGTTGCCCGTATTACCGGACCTTAAGAGTCATTGTTTTCAAGTTGTTTCATCTGTCATTGCTTCTGACGTTTGTTTGCAAATAACGCTATCAGAAGTGCCCTTGACTTGATAGAGTAATTTTAAAGGAATTTGGTCTCATTTGGAATAAATTAAAATCATTCTTATCTGTAAAGTATAATTGTGTACATAACAAATTAAGATTTTTGCTAGAACTCATCACAGTTGTAACAATCAAAACAGCCCAAGTGTTCCACCTAAATGATGGCTGTTTAATTTATACAGTGTCACGCAAACCTCAGCTGCCTACTTTTTGGAATAAACCTGCTACTCAAAAACCAACTGACAAACCTACAGGACTCAGTTATTGATGTTGTTATGTACTTAAAAAGCAACATCTTGACACTACAGAGTACATGTACAAGTTCACTTGACATGTGTTAATAGTGCCAAGTTCAGAAAGTTAAAACTCTGTCTCACGTAGGACATTATCAGAGGGAAAATTAAGTAAGTAAACAGTATTTACCATAAATTTCCCACTTAAAATTTATAACAACTTTTCTACCTTGTCACTTACCAATTCAACTCCCAGATACTGACATTTAAAAACAACACTCCAACTTAATGGAATAAAACTAACCATAAGACCATAAGTACACATTGCAGACCTATTTTTATCCTGGGAGTGGTGGTATTTCCAAACATCTTCTTTGGAAATCTTCCTTTGATGGGTTCAACAAATCAAAGTAAAATGTCCAAAACAGATGTCACAGGATGAGTACCAATGATTTCCAAAGCCATTTGTAGTGCTGAGTCGAAATAACACCAGTCAGATAGGCACACGAAAGTAGGTTGCAGTCATCTTCTCAGGGAGGGTAGACCAGACACGAGAGAGCAACGGAAATCAAGCCTAGAGTAGGCATGGGATCAAAATGTTTGACCTTCAGGCATAAGACTCAAACCCAAGGCATGAGAGTTAGGGGTACTATACATGTCTTATGGTCCGCTCTATGCCACAAAACAAAATCAGCAGAAGCGACAATGACAAACATTCATATACATAACAAGCCATTTGATTATCTGACCTCAATGCAGATGTGATGAATTCCACCATCTGCCTTCTTCTTCAGAAAACCAGCTATTGGGCTATTTTCTCCCAATGGATGTAAAAGCTGACAGTAAAGAAACACAATTGATATTATACAATATAACCCTGTTTTCTTTTAAGATTGAAAATGATAAAAGTGACAAAATTAACTTTATTGTGTGGTGAAAGACAAACATGACCTGATAATCAATGTGCTAGCTTGTTTCCAAAAGTAGTAGGCTTGTAATTTAACTTAACTGAAAGTGACATAACACAAACTATTTAACAAAAAAGGCATCATCTCCTTATTGTACCTCAAGTTTGCTGTTTGCCAGGTTCACAAAAACAGTGGAAACTCCATGCTCTGGAAGATTCTACGCAACAAAGAACACAATAAAATACTTTATTTTACTACAGTAAGGATGTTGAATAAAAACAGGAACATTCCACAAATTAATCTAAACTGTACTCACCATTACATCACTAACATCAGCACCTAACACATTCTTGTACATTTTACTGGCTTGGTCTGCAATGAACACAAATGAAGCCAGTCAATGCTATTAAGTTCCTTATTTGTGGTACAGAAAAAACTACAGGTACCCCGGGGTAGAGTTGATCTTGGTTAACTCTTAACGCTTTGAGAAAACTTAACCAAGGTAGGTAATTAAGAAAAGACTTTTTCGTATGAGAAGTGGCACTGAGAGACTGACACAAAGAAAACAAATTGCATAAATTTGCATCTTTTCACTATCACAAAATCAATCCACTGAAAGTTAGAATTTATAGCTACCAGTACTAAACATCAGTGAGACAGGCCTAATTATTATAAATGATTTACCCAAATCAGGAACAGCAATTGCAACATGATTCAATTTTCCAAGCTTCCATATCTTTTCTTGTGTGTTCTTCAAAGTAAAACAAGAACATCAAATATAATGATAAATTTAAATGAAAACAAATGATTCTTAAGTGCACATTCAAAAATATAACAAAGACTTACAGGGTAATGGAATGGCACAAGAGTGAAGAGCCTCTAGTCGGGGCTGATATCCACCTTTTATTTTTTTTTTTCTCTTTCCATTTTTTCACATGTTGTACTAGTCACAGCACTTTTATAATGAGAAACAGTTTTTGGCAAATAAGCTAGACAACACATTAGAGCATGACAAGGGTTTAGGGTAACCTAAATACCATGCTCATTTGTTCACAGAAGGAAAGTAAAAATATTAACCAGTTTAAGGGGTATTGAATGGTCTTTGCAAGCATGCAAGCGATGATGCAAGCAGCAAGCACTTACAAATGGCAAGAAGCGAGCACTTCATAAATTTTCTGCTAACTGGAATCTTGCTTTATTAAAACATTGTTTCGCACCAAATAATCTGGCTGACACTTTCAGAACAGGAAAACAGGTGCAAAGCTAGGCAACATGATAGGGCCTTATCACGGTTCAACCATTCCCAGCAGCTTACAGCCAATTATGCCTTGTTTAATGTGCCGTTTGCTACAACATTACTTCACTTAGCTTCACGAGAGTCAGTGGGTGGATGCTAAATGGGATCTGAAGCTTTCTAAGGCCCTGTTTACAAGCAAGTAAGTTCCATCTCAAGAGGGTTAAAGATAGCCTGCCTTCACAAGTGAAATGTTTCAGGTAGGGTTACCCTGCTACCTGGGACTGAACTCAAACTGGTCAGTTTCAATAAACGTCAACAAAACAAGAAAGCATTTTTCCAGAAACATCCATGGTATGCGCATGTTTCCCCAATGTTTCCCCGTTTCCCATAGGGGAAACATTGTTTCCAGTGTCAGTTTTTGTTTTCAAGATGCAAATTATGCTTACGCTACAAGACAGGTAATTTTAACAAAAATCCGAGCATGCAAGCAATGGCAAAAATTTTGTGAGCATGAGCAAGTGGGCATTCATCTAATTTTTGCAAGCAATTTGAGCAAAGGCAAAAATTTGCAAGCACTTATGAATTGGATGGGACTATTTGATACCCCTAGGAATATATCTGCCTGTCATTACAAGAAATGTTGTGATCCAAAAATTACATGACAATCTTTAAGAGAAATTAAGTAAGTTTCCTTTTGTAACTTGTGCTTTATAGAGACGGTGTTTGTAATTACTGTAGGAAGCTACTTTAAGCTGACCCCATATTAAGCTGCAAACTTGTTAAAAAACAACATGGTCACAGCCAAGCAAAAAAACAAAAGCCTGGTAAAGCAAAAGCAGTGTGAAATACCACACTTTTAATCATGATTAAATCTCACAACTTGATAAGCAATGTTCAAATTGAATAGTGAGAGACCAGCCTTCTTTAATGTGGTACTATGATCAAATTTTTACCCCTTGGATTTTTAGGTGTATTACTTAGTAATCCATTAAAGAATAGAAATGCTGTTTACCATTTGCAAACATCTGCATTAGTTCAGGAGATAATTACGTTTGAAAAAAAAAATCTGTAAATTATGTAAATGAAATGACTGATGACATCATACACTCAGAGAGCACAAACTTGACATGATTACCCATCACCTAGAGTGTCCTTGAAATGATTATTGTGTAATCTGCAGTGGTGCTGATTTCGAAAATTCACTGGACACTTTCGGCCAATCAGAAAATAATTAGATTGATCAATTGTTTTTCCAATAACAGCTCTGTGTTGCCACTGTGATCCTTCCTCCCTCTACACACATGCCTTATGTCACGTCATGTCACGCCATCTCCATAAGATCAATCATCCTCGACAAAAACATGGAGGTACATGCAATCTTGCATGCACGAAAAATACCAAAATTTTATCCATAAACTTTATTAAACAGTTGACGAAACAACTAAAAAATCTTCGAATGGCATTGCTATAGACTGAAAAATCTGCACTGTATGCCATGAGATACACATGATAACAAAAAACAAAGATTTGCACCCAAGCAAGATCGAATTTACTAACCTGACACAGTGTAGCTGAAGTTGTTATTCCATTCCTACTCTGTGAATAATAAAGAAATTTTAGATAATTTGAAAGAACCAAAATTCCACTCTTGCAAATTTTGTAATCTACTTACTGGTAAATTGACCACAGCTCTCCGAGAAATAGGCAAAACAGCGGCTCGTAATAATAGTGAACTGAACTGTCTGGAAGCCATGATTCTGATTTCTGAGGGAAACTCTCTTGCCCAGGCTTCACCGGGCAAGAAAACCATCGATATTGCGTGACAGACCAGAGAAGGAGAAGAAGTATATTTTTGTGTGTATGTAAAATATTGCATGCCTTTCTGCCAATTTCTTCCTCAAAATTGTCAAACGGATTTCATTTTTAGTGTAGAGTAAGCTATTGGGATGGTTTTTCCAGACTAGCGTCCCCTAAAGCTAACTGAACCATTTTACCGGGGAGATCAGAAAAGAGCAGAAAAGAGGGCCCCACGTTTTCTGCAACAACTTCAAAATGTGGAATCTTATACTCTGACATTTAAATTTTTCCCCAAAAAACCATTTCTTCTGAACATGAATATTCGCCATCCCTGGCCAATTGTTTATCGTATTTTGAAACGATTTTGCTGTAATTACTCCTTGATTTACGCAGACTTGTAGCTATATTTCAACATAGCAACACCCATAGCAACCATTGTTTACAGTCTAAAAGTACTCACAAAATCGATTTAATTTAGTGCAATTTAATGATACTTTACAGAAAAGCTTTAGAGATATGTACTTATGAGAATTTTGCATCATTGCCCTGAACATTGTTTTCTGTGCCATCTTCGCATTTCTATGACTGGAGTGTATTCGGGTATTCAATGGCCGTTTTCACACTAGAGGACGGACAAATCGTCTGGACGGACAAATCGTCTTAGACGAACAAATTGTCTGATGTGAAAACGGGACGAACAAATTTTTCGACGGACAAATCGTCTGATATTTGGCCGTCTGGAAAGACGGTTTTTTTAAGACGATTTGTCCGTCGAGACGAACAAGTCGACGACAGTACGACTTAAGGATGTTCGCGCCCATTGCTACTGCGCATCTCTAGTGCGCACGCTATTCATTGGTCACGCGCGTGCCACGTCATTTTCAAGCGCACGCACGGATTCGAAAACTCAACAAAATATAGGGCTGATGACCTTTGCGTTAACTTTGTGTGCGAATATTTTTGTTGGATGCTCGGTGACCCCCACTTTTTTTTCGGCAGATCACTTCCTTTTCTGATTCTTTCCATTATACTAAAAAACAAAGAAAATCTCTACGTGGGAAGTTTTAATTATTTCTTATATACTATTCAAATAGGGCCGAATTGGTACGTGGATACAGGTGTGCGTAACTTAGAAGTTGTCATTTTTAAGGCTAATTCTAGCTGATTTAATGACATATGCAGCAAAGATCTATCAAATAGGCCTATATATGCTGTTTTAAGAACACATAACTTAGATATGATTCCTCAACTTAAATATATGCCGATGGTAATGAATCCGGCCAGAATCGCCTCGAATGACTGGAAATCCTAGAAATGCTATGGCCCGGGCTGCGCCTTATCTTCAAAACGAGTTCGGTGACCCCCGATTTTTTTTTACGTTTTTAATCTAATCTTATCATTTTCTACCTGCAGTCAAAGTTTGAAAAAAAACTGTGCGTGGGAAGTTTTTGGGCGCGAACGTCCACATCAGACGGTCAAATGGTTGATTTTCTCGCCGCGAGGAAATGGGACTAGCAACAGAGCGAGGTTTTACATGGTGGAACTCAAGAAGAAGTCAGCGAAATCGGCGAAAAACAAAGCGAAGTGTTCGAAAAAAAAAAACGTGGTCAGAAGAAGAACTAACGACATTCGCACATGTACTTGCGTCAAATAAGGAGCGAGATAAGACCTGGGCCCTTGTACTGGAAACGATGGCGTTAAAAAAAGCTCAAACGACGTTTTCTTCCGGAGAAAAGTTTGCTATACATGTGCAGCGTGGCGGCCATTTTGCTTTTACAACACAACTTGAACCTAGTGCCTGTTCTCTTTGCGCTCAAATGTACTGATTTGTGCTCATATTCTTCTGGTTAGTGCGAATTTAAGACGGACAACTTTTCGGCATATGGCCTTCTCGAATTCACATCAGACGAACAAATGCCAGACGATTTGTCCGTCCTCTAGTGTGAAAACGGCCAATGAAACATTTATATAAAACCTTTCGGACATATACCCCCCCCCCCCCCCCCTTTCACAGGCCAATTTGGAAGGAAAACTTTAGAGTCATATTTCTCAAAATGACTAAATAGACCGATCACCAATATTTCGCGCACGGACGCACGATATCTTTACAGGGTTTAAACGAGTGTTGTCAAATTTTCAACGTTGGTAAAGGACGCAATTGTCTAGCTGTTATTCAGTTAATATAGTTAATATTAATTCATATTAGAAGACTTTTTTCCAAATTTTACGAGATAAAACCCCTCGAAACCACTGCTTTGTGAGGTTTGGCTCCTGGACAAACCTGTGTGGACAGCATGAACTGAATTCCATGCTTCTCGAACCATCCATTAGTAAGTCCTCTTAGGAGCTAATTATTCATTAACTATTGTGGCATGTGACCTGGAAATGCTCATTTTTGAAGTCAGAGTGCTAGCCGGTCCTTTAACGTGGGGCCAAAACTGTTCCACAGAGTTGTTTTGCAAAAAAAAATTTTTTTGTATAAGACCCCCTAAAGGTATGCACTTCTCGATCTGTGAACATGGCTGAAGAATGCTTTATATAATCATTTTACTTTATGTAATCAGCTTTGGGATAACATTTTACTCCTTTTTTCAGATAATTTATTTTTAGACAGCAAAATGTGAGCAGTGTAACTAAAATCTTACCTTATCTTTTCCTTTTAATCTTTTATACATTGTGATTTTTAATTAGGTTTTAAATAAATTTCGGTTTGATTAGGTTATCAATTATGATGGATCGTTTTTTAACTATAACAATGTTTATAGAGGGACACAAGTTCATTAGTTTTTTTTTTTATCTATTGAGTGTCACCCTCATCTGATTTTGTCTCACTAGCTTACAAATCGATAAATCCTCTTGAGTTTAAGTCGTTTTTCACGCATAAAAAATGTGAATTAAGATCTTCCTGTCGTTGAGCTGGCTCTTCATTGCACTCATTCCACAAGGCCCTCGTCATAATGGGCATAGGCGTACGAGCCGGGGGGGCGGGGGGGGCTGCAGCCCCCCAGTCGCAGAAAATTTTGAGATTTTTCGGGCAAAACGCCGATGATTCGGGCAAAAATACTCGGGAGAAAGCATTCTAAAAGGTAGTCAAGGCCTGGCTTGTAGGTTACTTTCACTGGCGTTTGTCTTGTCAAATCGGAGTTAAGGTCAAATGATCTAAGGATCCACAATTGCAGGTATTCTTTTTTTTTTAAAAAAAAAACAACAAACAAATAAACTTTATTAATAATTAACACTTAAAACTGAGAACATGCACAACTCGCATACAGCGTAAGCTAGTCGAGGCGAGTTGTGCAGGAAGAAAAAAAAGAAAAAGAAAAAGAAACCAATTTGTAAGCTTCAAATAAAAGACTATAAATCATGACAGGAATGAACTATAATGAACTTTTGGAAAAGCCATATGCCAATTAAATGTGTACCGTGGGAATCCATGATGTTATTTCCATTAGTGACAAAAGGATGAAAGCAAAGGACGACCAACATGGGCTCCTGCCAAGACTTATGTTTTTGTGGTGGCTCTGAAAAGAGCCCTTTTGAATGGCTCCGCAAAGTGCCGGTTTAAAATTTTCCTGAACTTCTCGCAAGAGGAACAATTAACTGTTTCTTTTCTAAGTTTCTGATTTTACCAGGCCGTCGAGTGAAGTCATAGGCTAGGAGTATGCAATGTTTCAAAATAACTACAGTGGAATCCTGATTTCTCAAACCCTCATTTTTTCGATCCTTCCGATAACTCAAACCAAAAGTCGTTTCCCTCTCCTCAGTCAAACGCCGTAATTTCACGAACTGTCCGGCCGATTTTTAAAAGCAATTTTCATCTGTTCCCTTGGAGGTTCCAAAAAATCGGAATTCGGCTGTGTTTCCGGAATGATAACAGTTTCATTAGACGTGAGAATTGGGAACGTTTTTGTTTTTACAGCGTTTGAGTACGTATATACAACTGACGCTTTCGGGCATTTTGTAATTTTTTTCGGGCAATAAGGTCACCGCCCCCCCAAGTCCGAGGGTGCCCGTACGCCTATGATAATGGGCCGTCGTTTCTTTCTTTAAAACCAAAGGGACACAATAATGACAAAAAAACGACAGCCTTTGTAATCTTTATTTGTTTTACAAAACACTGAAGGTTGGCTATTTCTGCAGAAAGCCAGTCTTGATCTATTAATAATACGTATAAAACTGTAATATTAATGTGTTTGGTATGAGATATCTGTCTTCGCCAACTCTAATTACACCGTCGTTTCCAAACGACCATCAGTTCCTTGACTTTCTAATTCTACAGTGTCAAAACCTATCGATTTTCACGAGTTTTATTACATGATTTTGATTTCTCCAGTCAAGCCAGCATCTGTGATGAAAGCGTATGGTCACAATCAACCAAAAGCCAAAACATACACCACAAAAATACACTAAGAATTATCAACCCGCGCTCCAGTCCATGTAGCTGTCAAGATCATGTAATACCAGGCTCCTTTGGCGCAGAGATACGAGCTCGCGATCACCAGTGGGCTCAGGATCACGAAGCATAGCAGGTCACCAAAGAGATAGCGGCGTTCAAGATGGCTCTGGCCTTTAGTAAACCACTATGGAATAAAACAGAGCTTCAATATATGGAAGCAATTGCGGATCAGATGCAATCAAGGGGTTGGGGAAAAGTGGAGACATGAGTTTCCCGGACAAGAACTCTGTTGCGTTTTAGCCTGCAGAACAGGCGTAATTTTTTGCGTAATTCAGGGGATCAGAGGCGAAAGCGAGGCGAGCGCGAAGTGCGAATTGCGTGCGAGTTAGCGCTCCCCGCCTCGCACGCAACTCTTGCGCTTCGCGCTCGCCTCACTTTCGCCTCTGTTCGCCAGAATACGCAAAAAAAATACGCCTGTTCTGCAGGCTAGTTGCGTTTTGGTTGTGACATGAAATTCAAGCTTCAAATGATTCCAGTAAATGTAAGGATGCAAATGTAAATCTTATTTATGCGTATAAGCGCCCTGGTTCAAGGCTTCCACCCTGCTTGAACCCGGGACCTCCGGATTACAACATCAGCGCCCTAAACTACTCGGCCACGCTGCCTCCCAGTAGAAGGACGAATTGAAGAGCTTAAACGGCTCGTAAATGTTTGTCAATACGCATGTTGTTTTAACTCGTGTTGAACTTACCTCTTTAAAAGACCTTGGAAGTCTCATGGTTTGATACACATGACCACATATTTCACAAGAGTCCTTATTGGCCCTAGAGAGCCACTTCTCCAAACAGTGCACATGACACTTGCCAAGTGTCCCTGAACATCGGCAGGGGCTGATCAGTGATTCACGCACTGTTTCATCCCTGCAGATTCGACACGTATTCAACAAATCATCTGACGAGTATGACGAGATTTCAAGATGAAAACTCTGTTGAAAAAAACGCACGACGCACAATTAGAAATAACATTAGTTTGACTTTGATCGCTTGAAGGAAGATCGTTCGAAGTTTAACCATAACGAAGAAGCTAGGTATTAAACTGGTGGAAAACATCCTATCATGAATGTCCGAAGTGAAAGCATTTGAGTCGTTCATATTTTTGTTTCCCCGAGACCCTCAATCTTCCCCGAGGCGAAACAAGCATTTTTTATCCTCATGATATTTACAACGAATTACTCACTCCTGATTGGTCAGTATCAACAGGCGATGTTCTCTGATCCTCCTCAGAAATTATCTGCTGTTTGTCCTCGACTGAATCGCTTTCCATTGCGATCACATGCATCTTTTAGTGTAACTTTCCTTTCAGCTATTTTACATATCGTGTCGGTGTCTCAACTTCTACGTCTGCGATACTGAAATCAGTTTCTTTGTTCCATGTCGGCGGCCTCATTATGATTGTGACGTCGTCGTTTATCTTCTTCAACTCGTTCGACCATTTGTCTCACTGCCGTTCAGCACTAATAATTTCAATAAAAACTGTAAACAATTGATGTTGAATGGATCTTGATTTAAAGGTCCATAGTTTAAGTAGATTTGCATTAGCAGTGAAATGGGCTTCCGGGGTTAACTTTAAATTGTTGATGGAATTAACTTCAAGTTAGCTCAAAATGTGTCAGCGAGCTTTTGGATCAAACATTAGCGTTAAAAGCGACTTAATTATGACGTCATCTTCAGTTTCTTTAATTTGTATCGGCGTCTTTAAGGCCGCCGCACACTAGCCGATTTTTGTCGGCCGACAAAAAAATCTTCACGTTGGCTAGTGTGCGGTGAATTCAAGGCCGGTGCTTGTCGGGCGATATCTGACAGTGCTTGATCTCAAAACGTCTCGTCGGGCCTTGTCAGCTAGTGTGCGGTGGACCAAGACAATTTGTCGATGCTCGCGCCAATGAGGAATTGTCATGTGAATGACGTGAACAAGCATCTTTTCCAATATGGCGTCTCTTCCAACAAATTCGCCGGATAGGGGCCATCTTGATTTGGATGACTCGGCCCCAAGCCTAAACGTGGCTAGTGTGCGGCAAGCTGATGTCCCGACAGATTTTAACCCGATTTGACCCCGACAAAAAATCGGCCAGCGTGCGGCAGCCTTAAGAGACAGGCCCATAAAGTGCACATGCGTTAGCTGCCATTATGAAATGACTGAATACAAAGCAAAATAATTAACGCGCCCACAATTACAAGAAAGGCGGGAGGGGGGAAGGCTAAGGCATGGTTAGCAAGAAAACCATGAGGTTATGAGTGCCAAGTCAATTAATAATTTTTTTACCTTTTTGAAAGAAGGTTGATGTCGACTGACATCAACATCAAACTTCGCTTCAGTTGAAAAAATGTCAACTCTTTCACCTGTCACTAAAGTACGAGTCGCATTTCTTTGCGACTTATTGCACAACAATGTTACATTGCAGTTTAAAAGCAATATTGCGCGAATAAACAAGAAACAAGATACATGCGTCTACCCTTGTAAAACGGGTTTCCGCAATTTATAACAAGACTAATGATACGCACAATACGATGATTTTCATTTGAGCGTTGGAAAGTAATAAAGTAACTGGTCTTGCATTATCGCACTATACGATTGGCTTTACTTTCGCCACTTCTTCATCCAATCAGAAATAACTAAACCAATCGTCAACCATCCGCACAGCTTTGCCCGCGCTTCGCGTTAGCTACATCTGCTTACTTCGAATTTTGATTGGTTGATTGTATTGTCTTTGCCCTTTGTGATTGGCTAGAGAAATAACATGGATTTTACGACACCCAATAGAAAAACACTTTTTCGACTTGTAATGCTACAATGCTGTTCGCACACGTGGTCCACGTCGTCCACGTCGTCGTGCGACAAATTAGACAAAAATCCAGTTCATATTACGTCGCTTTATTTTTTCAACCATGTTTTTAATGTTCCTGAAACCTCCAAGAATCTATTGTCTTTTTTGACGGGAGGGTGTGATATTTATTTCAAAAAACACAATCAGCCGAGCAAGAATTGACGAGGTAGTCTTTCATGCGCACACCTCTTTCGAAATCTTCAGTTTCCAACTTGTTTCGCAACTTCAGTGCCTTGGAGTACGCGAGAGAGCAATTAAATCTTGAGATAGTTTTTTGCGTGTTTTGCTAGCTCTCCTCCAAATTTTAAAGGTAAGGAGACATGAAGGGAGAATACTTCATAATTGGGTGAAAAATATATAGTTAAAAGAATTATCTAATAAAAGAGGCCAAGGCAAATGTAATATAAACACTCGCCTTTATTAAATAATTTGGTAATTGTCACCATTCACTAAAAACTTGCATGATAATTATTTACAAAACAGTTTTAATGAAGTCATTAAAAAGGAAAGCAAAAGGTAGTTTACATGCAGAAATGAAATCAAGAGCTGAAAATTGAAATGACTCGTTAAATTTAAAATGCCACAGAAATGTAACAGAAGTATTTGCGTTGTGTACTGTCAAAATCGAAATCAAAAGAATGTTATTTAACTGCCGGTCAACTATTTACAATAAACATTTTCGTCTAAATTATTTAATCTTACTCGTCTTCGCTTTAGCCGAGGGCTTTTTGCTCTTCTTTTCTTTCACAGTCTCTTCCTTGTTCGTTTTGCTTTTCGACTTTTTTTCTTTAGGTTTAGATTTCTTCTCTTCCAAGTCCTTGGAAGCTGTCTCTTTGCTTTGTTTGGTTTTCTTTGTAGCCGCTTTCTTCTTCTTGCTTTCCTTTTCCTCCCCGTCATTCTTCACTCGCTTCTTTACTTTCTTAGCTTTAGATTTTTTCGCCTCGCCGTCATTTTCTGGCGCGGTGTTTTCTTTGTCCTTTAAAGCTTTCTTCTCTTTTTTTAGTCTCTTTTTCTCCTTCTTTTTGGCCTCTTCTTTTACCTCCTTCGAAAGCTTGAATGAGCCAGAAGCGCCCACGCCCTTGGTTTGTACAAGCCTTCCTTTGCCAACGCTTTTAACAAGCGCCAACTTGACCTGATTCTTCGCGTTTTCACCAACGGGATAATTTGCAGTGATGTATTTTAATATGGCCTGTCGAGATGAACCGCCTTTTTCGTTGTAAAATTTAATAGCGTCTTCTACCATTTCAGTGTACTTTGGGTTCTTCGGTTTTGCCATTTTAGAAAGGGCAGAGCGCGGCTCAACAGAACTGACAACTTCACTTTCCTCGGACATCCTGAACGCTTCTACTCGATTTAAGACGACTGACAAGTAGCAAGAAACTCAAGAGTGAATAAAACGTACAAAGAATCTTATATAGTATATCATTTACATGTGAAGAATTATGCACGGCATTGCGTTCTCAGGAACTGTTTTCTCTCCAGAGACATCCCATTTTAACATTTGATTGGACTAGCCAATATGGTTTTTCACATCTTTTAGCATGTTTTGCACATGCCAATTAAAAAATGGACGAAAGAGCCAATCATAACAGGAAATATTTGTAAATTTGTTGCACACTTTTATGACACTTGCTTGAGGTAATAAAATACAACGGATTTTTTTATGGTATGGGGCTTAAAAAGCATGCAAGCATTTGGCAAATTTTTAATCAAAATTTAAGAAAACGCTTAGGATCGAAGTTTACATTGTGTTGTTAGGTGTAAAAACGGCAACCGAGATTAAGGACTGACAATACCGAGGCATTATTGCCGGTCTCCATTCAGGGTTGGTCTTCCACTTTCGTCCGTTGAGACACAAAAGAAACGGTACAAAATAAGAAACTTTCAGTAATTGCCATCTTTCGAACGAAAGGATTATAGACTTCGCTGCGTTAACTGGTTTCAGAATCTCAGTGGAAATAATAATGTGGAGCTCTGAAAAATGCCCGAGTTTGAATTTCTCAACATTGATAACATGCTGATTTGTGATTGTAGAATGACGAAAATTTACATTAATTGTGCATCTAGGCGGGACATAATTACGTAATAGGGTGTTAAAGCCTGAAATAAGATCATCGTTACATTTAACTCTATTGTAAAGCTGCTCTTATAATAATCATATATCACTGTCGAGTGATAACGTGCTAGACGAGTACAAACATAATCGTTTATACTTAAGTGGTAGTTCTCGTAGTCTTCCTTGGGAAAGAAAAACATTGGATAATAAATGAAGCCTTGGACAATTTATTGTGTTCTGCTCCGCTACATTTTTAACCGTCATTTGTATTGCGACCAACCCTAATTTTTTATAAGGGCTCACCAAAATACTGTAAGATTAGTTAAAATTATATCAACGTCTTACTAAACGAGCACGAGGGCCGGCCTTACTAGCAAGGGAATACTGTTGGCCCGAGGTCGTGGCAGTCAGGATTGCGGTCCGTACGGCTAGAGCAAGTTAGGTTAGCAAATATATGAATGTTGTGCCGCGTAGCACTGGGAACACAAATAGTGGAACCAGAGAATTAACTCTGAAGTGTAAATTATAGTGCTACTTTAGACCCATGAATAACCCACTGGGCGTTAGCCCTAGTAAAGGGAAACAGGGAACCACACGAGGCAAAGAAAAAATCTTTTGACCTCGGTGGGAATCGAACCCACCGATTCCCACCGAGGTCAAAAGATTTTTTCTTTGCCTCGTGTGGTTCCCTGTTTCCCTTTACTAGGGCTAACGCCCAGTGGGTTATTCATGGGTCTAAAGTAGCACTATAATTTACACTTCAGAGTTAATTCTCTGGTTCCACTATTTAGGTTAGCAAATAGTTTGTTTTTTGGCACTCGAACCCGGATTTCGAAAAACAAGAAATATAAGGCTTGTGACCGTTTCCGTGGAAGTCACCGTATGGTAAAATCCCGACCAAGAAAAAGTGAATCTGAACCCTCGGATTACCCAAAGACAACCTTCCCATAGCGAAGATATTTGTTTACAAACATTGCTTTTGTTATTTTAATGTTGAAAACGTTAAACAAAAGAACTCTTTGTCTCACCAGCCGATAGTTCTCTGGTTGGCATATTAATAACAATAGGTGACGTCACTGATATCTTTGCTATACAATAAATCCCAATACATACTGAAAATTAAAATATCTTACAAGAGATATTTATTCTTATAAATGAACGCTAAATTCGCCCTACTCCGCCCAACATAAGAGTTAAACTACAGTAGAGTATCAAACTGAAGCGGGAGAACAGAAAGGTTCTTCCTTTTCGTCTCGGATTAATGCCATACACAGGCTAGGGTTAAGGTCGGGGTAACGACCACAAACAAACCCGTGCATCCATTTAAAAAAATGCGCGCCCTTTCTTACTAAGAGGGATGAATAAAACGTCATATCAAGAGCTTTTCGACCAATCAGAATATCCAGTTCTTACCTCTGGAAATTATACTTAACAAATATACAATAAGTACTCAAGTGCGCCGCTATATCAAGATGGCTGAGCCTTGGTGATTTGAAAGCGTAGCAGCGTATGCACTGTCGAAACCACTTGGAAACAGGTCGTTTCGCCCCAAGTCCACTCTACAGTTTTGAACTGATCATTGAGCATAATACGAGCCCTGAGAGAATGGAAAACCTATGAGATGTTCATTAGAATACCGTGATTTCAAACTGTATGACAATAATTAGATGTACATAGATTTTAACTACTGTGCTTTTAAAATCCGTCTGCGTTAGTTTTAAACCTTCCAAAAATATAATGTATCGAAAGTAGTTTTCCCTATGGATCAATGGAATACCGTATTTACTCGAATAAGCGCCGCGGCGCTTATTTAATTTTTCGCGCCACAAATGCGGTGCTTATTCGAGGGCGGCGCTTATTGAAAAATTGTACCAGACAAATTTACTTTTTATATATTTTTATTCAACGGTACACTTTCTTTCTGTTAATTTTTCTATGGACTGATGCTAAAATGATAGTAAATCTAGAATCACGAGAGAAATTAACGCGGTGAAAAAAACCAGAGAGTTTCATGATAACGAGAGCGAAAATATCAGCGGCGAGAGCGAACTCCTTTGTCGTTTTGGAACAATTTACAACGTTCAGTCAATTTCGATGTCACTGTCTCCTTCTTTATCAGAATCTTTGAGCTCCAGCGTGGGAGGGTAAGTCTCTTTCACATCTGAATCTGTGCACGCGAAAGGATTTGCATCTGGTTCCCACGAGATACCCAATTGCGTCTGAAGCATAGCTCTTCCCGTGCTGCATGGCTGCCCTTCTTTAAAACAATGAATGGTGTCGTCGTTCGAGCAATCCACAGGGAGGTTCAAGGCACAGCTTACTGCCCGAGCAGAGAAATACAGTCACTTTGAACTAAAGAACATCGCATTTAAGGAAAATAAATTGCCGATGCTGTTTTTAAATTGTTTTATAGTGTTTTTCCTAGTTATACGGAATTCCTCGAATAAGCGCCGCATCGGGGCTGCGGCGCTTATTCGAGGGCCGCGCTATTAACTTTTTTGTCCCAGATGCGGTGCTTATTCGAGGGCGGCGCTTATTTGAGTAAATGCGGTAATACATAGTATGGCGGGGTAAAATTGTCATGAATACTAAAAATGTTCTCTCAACTTATAAATATGAATTAACAAATTATTAGAAGCAATTACAAGGATCTACAAGGAGTGAAAACATCAGCCACACAGTCACTAATTCTGTCTCTTAAATAAGGAAAAACTTTTGACGAAACTCTGTTGAACAGTTTTGAGACTGTTGAACTTTCAGAGTCTTTACAACCGTTTTCGTTGATACGCGACTTTGGAAAACAAAACACCCGCGGAACGTTTTCAAAATTTCCGTCAGTCTTGCGTGTTATCGACAGATCGGATCGAAATCCACCAATCACAGCCACTAGTGTGACCTTAAGACCTTCTTCGCGTCATGCTAGCGGGCTGTGATTTGTGGATTTCGATCCGATCTGTCCATAACATGTATGATTGACGGAAATTTTGGAAACGTTTTCGCTACTAACATTTTGTTTTCGAAAGTCGCTTATCAACGAAAACGGTGGTAAAATGGGAGTTTAGAAAGCTCGATATCCTGCAGCAGACTGCACTTTTCGAAGTCATTATGACGTCATTAGTTCAATGACAAAACTTTTGACGTCATTGGTTCAATACAGGGGCGGGGGAGAACACTCTACGACGCCTGGCACATTTTTTGTGTATGGATCATCCAACAAAAAGTGACGTCACATCCGGTAAAAAGACGGGCTGAGCGGCAAAATCAAATTTGACTACGACATTATTGTAAACCCTGTAATTAAAATAGGAATATTTCGTAATCAGCCGGATATTTCTAACGTTAAATTTGGCCATGAAAAACAAAATTTTGTCTTTTTCCTCGCCATATCGTTTGTTTGAAGAATAGGGCAACTATTTATTCAAAAACACGCTGTTTTGAAGGCGAGTGTTTTCACGAAATGTCGTCGTTTCTTCCTCGCTGAATTGCGCAGGAGTCTTCGTTTGCGTGAAAATAATGAATTCTAGGTAAGTTACACTTAATTCAAATAGCCTATTCTCTTGGGTAAGCATTACACTATTAGAAAAACGCAATGACAGTTTTCTAGACGTGGGAGAACCTATTTAACAGAAGCCCATTTTTTCAAATTTACCTTTCACAAACAAACTCGAGTACTCGAGAGGTGTCCGATCGTATCACTACAAGAAGAGACCCATACACATAACGCGCTTTGCGCAGCTTTCTTGCCGATCGACACTAACACGAATTCATGTTCTCACTTCTAATTCAGACTGGTCTAATAGATTCTGTTACGATTGGTTTTGAACCCTAAACAGAGATATTATAACTTTTCCCTTGGCAATCTCTTAATTCCTGCTTAATTAAGGCTTCGATTCGTTTTACAGAGGGGACACGTGAACCCCTTAAAAATAAACAAGAGGATGTTCTCATGGGTGATTCAGAAATTTGATAGGAAATTCAGAGAACTTAAAACAGTAGATCAATTTAAAAGAGTGATCAGGAAGGTAGACCTTGCCAAACATATCTTACCTAATAACTGTATTTACTACAGTTAATACATACAGCTAATTATTTTTGGGTTTGTGGGTAGGATTGTAGAGAGAATTATATAGGGAATATAGAGGTACTGTTATTTTTTAACATTGTAGATAGGCGTTTATACTCAGTGCCTGGGAAACTGCTATTTCACCTGACATGTTAACAAAGTTATTATCATCATCACTATCATCATTATCATCATCATCATATTGTATTATTATTATTATTATTATTATTATTATTATTATTATTATCATCTCATTAGTTTTCTGTTTCAACAGTGTTAATAAGTACCAGCAACACTAAGTATCAATACCCTCCCCCCAATCCTATGAGGTCAAGTATGCACCTTTTAATTCTTCAGTCCCTCTCATTTGCCTTGTTTGCAGACCAGGTTCCTTCTCTTTTAATCCTTAGCCATCATATTTGCACTTAGTTGAAAGGTTACTCATACGTTTTGCTTATTTTCAGTGTGATTTCTCTATGTAAGATAACATCAAGACATTTCAGTCCCATGCAGGAAATGAGAGAACACTGGCAATATTTCTGAAAATTCTCTCTTTTAGGGTTCAATTATTTTTATTTATCACTCTTTCAATGTGCCGTCTTGCATGTAACTGCTCGCAAACAGAAATGAAATATAATGCCCCAACACCCAGCCATAAAAGAAAGTCTGGTAACAGGCAATAGCCACAATTGACACTGCCAGGCTAGTGAATTCTTGAAGTTAGATTTGGGAAATGACACTACTTTTTATTATTATTACTAATGGTAAGTGGACTGAGTGGAGTCGAATTTGAATTGGTGTGTAATCATGCGAGTAATAACAAAACTGGATGACCACGCACTAGTACAATTACAGACTGAATAGAACACAGTCTTACTACCAATTAATCATGAAAGTTACAATTTCTGAGAAAAAAATAGCCAAGTTATGAAAGAATGGGAAAATTTGCTTGTGATTGGTTGATTTAAACTGCAACTTTGAATGTGATTGGTTGATTTAAACTACAACTTTAATGTGATTGGCCACAACTTTGAATGATTGATTGATTGAAACTGAAACTTTGATGTGAATGGCTTATTGAACTGTCTGATAACAAACTGTCCAATAATAACTTGGCAAGTGAATTAATGAAAAAAGGAGTTTTTTAAACCAATTACAATCAAGGAAATTGTAATTTTTACGATTACTATTGAAGGTTTTTTTTTATATAAATTAGGAAATAGTATATCTTTTTAAGTAAACATGTGTAGTATTTTAACAAGTCTTCATAAAAAAAATACAGAGAGGTGAAACAATCTGTACTTTGCATGTATTTGACTAAATTCATATCTTATATATCATTATTATTGAACTTATAGTGCAGTTAGCTTTATGAATAAAGTTGATTTTTAGTTTGTTTTTAATATTATTATCATCCTTATATTATCATTATCATTGTTGATGTTGTTACTGTTATTGTTAGTTATTGTTATTGCTGTTATTATCATCTTCATTATTAGTATTATTATTATTTTTATTTTTATTATTATCGTCATTTCTGACAATGATGAGTGACTGTGAAACACAACTTTGTTCCCAAGGAATTTTCCCAAAGGCCCTGGGAACGAGGTTGTATGACAACCATACTAAATGACATTGTTAGTGTTGTGAAACTGAGTAGTGTCTGAGATCAGCAAAGAAAATGTTCCATGCTTGAAGTTGACAGAGAGCAACAAGTTTGTACTCAAGAAATGAAGCTGCTGCCTCAGACCAGTCTTAAAGCCAGCTTTATCACTACTTGTCAAGAGTTCCTGACTTGTGTATGTGGGAGGACTCCCTGATGGGGACTCACCCTTTCAAAAGACTAACCAGTACCTTTCTCCAGCTTCAGGTATAACTATTAAAGGGTAAGGAAATTCTGACAAGTTAAGGTGCATGGAAGGGTAGGGAAATCTGTTGTTTAGGGACTTCCCTTCATCTAGTTCTAAAATGTTGTTGATAATCTCTTATCTACTCTCCTAAGAAAAAAATGAGGGAATCCTTCCTTTGTACCTTGTCATACTTTTAGGGAAATTCTCAAAAAGGAAAAGAAATAAGCCATTAATAATTGCTGATCTCAGACACTGCTCATTGGGAAAATATATCTGTTCAAGGAAAAAATGAACAGATAAAAACATTCAACAAACTATTTTTCCAGAAGAACTCCTACATTTTTTAACTCATGTAAGTCAACAAAATTTGTTTTCACACTTTCACACATCCGGAAACACCACAGAAAGGAGAATATTGTTACTGCATGTGTCCGAGCTGCATATTTTTTTGATGGTAACACTTCCCATAAACTTTCCAAATTATATTCTTATCAGTACAACAATAAACCAAATGTATTTTGAAGTGAGGAAGTGAGGAGTAAATAATATAAAATAATTCAACCTGATGTAGTTTAAAACTCTCCATTTGATATTTGGT
Organism: Platygyra sinensis; assembly: GCA_019787425.1. NCBI lineage: Eukaryota > Metazoa > Cnidaria > Anthozoa > Scleractinia > Merulinidae > Platygyra > Platygyra sinensis. The sequence continues at coordinate 21,898 of JAHPZR010020367.1, read as the reverse complement.
ATATGCAAATCTCTAACAGAATACTACTTTTTGTTCAATTACACATTGTGCACCTATCAATGTAAAGCCCACAGGGGAGTGGTGAGGGGGGTGTGGGGTGTGGGAGAAGGCGAGGCATAGGGCAGGGATTTGATTGATCACTTTGGCCTGGGGGTAGGGCATTTGAATTATCTTGCTGTCCCGGGGGTAGGGATATTTGAATTTTTGCAAACCTTTGACCACAAATCATTTCCCGGGGTGGGGAATTTCAGTTATATTTGACCTCACATTTTTGCCCGGGGTAGGGAATTTTACAGCAATTTTTTGGAAAATGTCAAATCCCCGCCCTATGCCTCCCCTCCCCCAGGCCGATTTGACATTGATAGGTGCATTACTGTCAAGGAAGAAATGATTATCATGCAAGAGTGGCTTCATATCTTTATTGCAATAATCTCCATTATCAGTAAAGAAATCACATTTGGACAGGTCCACTGATACTCTTAAAATGTATGTTAAAGATGAGAAAAGCGGATTGCATCAACCAAATCATTAGCATTGCATGCCAGTGTTGGGGTGTATATGCCAGCATTTAACCACCTAAGAAAGACAAACAAAAATATTTACAAGTTATGTTATCAGCTCAATGACTCCATCAGTCACAAAAGACCAACAACCAGATCTTTATCAGTTTTTCATCCATCTGTCCTGTTATTGATCATTAATTTTGTCAGAATGTTGTCAAAGTAGCTGTGGATCAACAAGTGATGACAAAATTCAATGTCAATAACTGGACACATGAAAAACTAACGTCAATTTGTTTTTTTTTTACAATTACAAATTGTCTGCTCTCCCTTAAGCTTCTTGATGCCCTGCTTAAAATCAATGCTATAATTCATGTACTTTTTTTATTGACAATGAAAATTAGCCATAATGAGGGCATGAGAATTTCTGCAGTTATTGTAGAAAGAATAATTTTGGTTAGAAAAAGGTATTTTTGTCAATAAGGGTTTCAGAGGAAAAGCCCAGAGTAAAAATGTTATCTTGATAGAAAAAAGTACTTGCAGTTTTACAAGAGAAATTCAGAAAAAAAGGGATTAAGAGAAATTAAGTGCTTCTCTATTTCTCTTGTGGGTATTTCCTTAATATATACCCACAACAGTAAACAAGATATGATGTATAAGTTTTACCTCTGATGTAAATTTTTCAAGCCAGTTTGTTTTCACTGTAAAACAATTGCAAGCACACCACCCACCCCCTCAGTCCCTATTCCTTCCCTACAACAGCACAGATTCCAGGATTCCATATCATCCCCAACATAATTTATCATAATACTCCCATACTACAATACAATCTTTTTTTCATTTTGTCAGCACAGAGAGACCCCTTGATGAGTCAGAATGTTTATATGTTTCACACTGAATTCCACAACAGATTAAAATTGATTCACCTTTTGCAAATATCTGCATCAGTTCAAAAGACAAATGTATTCAAGTTTGAAAAATGTGTAAAATATGCAAATAATCTGACTGATGATGTCATATACTCAAACCAATATTATATCAAGTTGAAACCATGCAGCAGAGATCATTGAAACCTGGTGGGCTTATAGCTCTACAGGCAATGATATTATTGTATCACTATCTATTTGCAGGTACTCACTAGAGTACACTAGCACTACTAACATGACTGAGTTTGGACTTAATCTATTTTTTGCTGTTGTTTTTTCCCTCCCCTGTTTTAACTTAGTTAATAATACTAATGCTCATCCTATTTGGTGCTTGAAATTGATAATGGTCCTACAAACTCTCCATAAAAACAATGGTGAATTGTCGGCAAGGACTTGTTACAATTTACATCCGATAATTAAGACCCTACACTGTATGCAAAAATGACTGCCTTTCTTTCATTCTCATTTTAAATAGTCTCACTAACCTTGCGTTTGTGACACAAAATTATCGTAAAGAATTTTGTTATCCGAACAAAAGTAAGTGAGGCTATTTTGGATACGGAACAAAAGAATAATCTAAAAGAAGGCAATTTTTGCATCAGGTCTATAATAAGTCTGATAAACAAATGTCTCAATCACATGCACACATTTACATCATCTTTTATTTATTAAGCAAAGATCTATCCACCCATTTTAAATTTCATTCTTACTTGAGGATAAGGTGGAAAGTGGATGTCATATTTTAAGCATTGATCAAATAATGAACAAAGTAGGCGAAAGCAAGGCGAGCGCAAGGCGCAAGTTGAATTCTGTCCAGCAATTATTTATGAACCACTTCATAGTATCCGGGGGTACTCCTAGAAAAATCTTGTGGGGAAGTGCAGCATGCTTCCCAAAACCCTTACTGTATTTATTACCAAAATATGTGATTTTCCCTACCCTATTTAATTTATGACCAGACCAAAAATTTAATACCTATTTATGACTGTTGCGGCTGACACAGCTACCCTAAACTTAAGTTTTGAAGGCCTTTAAATTATGGTCTTATCAATAATGATGAAAAAGTAGCTTCTTTTAGGTAACATACCCAATTCAAGACTAAAGTACAAAGCCCATACCCTATTTAAGACCAAATAGTCCAAATCCATACCCTATTTATGACCAAAATGGCTTAAAACCTGAACTCTTTGGGCCAGAAAATACCTATTTTTACAATAACAGCACAAATTCTTATGCGCTCATTGGCTAATTTTTATCTTCAACAAGCGCACAGACACATGAATTTATAACTTATGCGATGCGGCAACGAGGGAGAGTGGGCAATTTAACAATAAAAAAAAATTGACATCAGTTTTTCATGCATCTGTCCTAATTACCCCCCTGCCCTGTCCCCAAAGGTGAAGACAGCAACCACGCAAGCAGGCTCTTGGCAAAAATCCGAACGAACGAAACGATGAGGGAACGCGAGGGGAAGCAATGGCAGGTGACTAGGAAGGGACCAGAGGGGGGGGGGGGGGGGGGGATTAATTATTGAATACCTGGAAGGATTTCTGCCGTTATAAACATTGAATTTCATCATAACATCGTCAATTGAAAGTAGTCTGCAGAGATCCACTTAGCTATCACCTCGTGTATCCACAGCTACTTTGACAATGTTAAGACGAAATTCATGATCAATAACAAGACAGACGCATGAAAAACTGACGTCAATTTGGTAAATAGTAAGGGAGCGCCCCCCTTCCGGGTTCACAGTGAGTGGGTAAGGATATTACTATTCCATTGAGAGCTAACCCTAAACAAGTGCCCAAAAAGGTCGATCCCCAGGCCAGCATTGCAGTCAAGACAATGCAGAGGAATTAAAAATTAACCACTTGATGACTGAAGGAGAGTTATAAGAGGCGGCTGGTCGAAGAATTGGTCGTCGCCCATAGATCTACTCATTGACTGCTTCACCCCTTTGTTGATCTTTTCGGAGAAATCTGATATCCCCCCAAAAACTTATTTACAATCAATTTTCTAACTCGTAACATCGATTATTTCTTACAGAGAAACAGTATTTAACAAGAGATATGGAAATAGGACACTAACCTTGAGTATACGATTCATCTTGTTGTTTCCACCACACGCACGTGGATACTGAGCTTCAGCTGTGTGTTCACGGACAACGACTTTCAGAACTAAACGGCTTCTGTTAAATATGTTCCCGTTGTTCCCACTGAAAACTATGGCAAGCAATACTTCATCCAGGTTATTGTTAACATTATAGGCTATTTCACTTAGTGTTATCACTAAATCGCGAACAACAAGAACCAAAAGTCGGAACAACACCAGTTTTGCCAATGTGTAAAATCCGCCATTCGATGACAGAAGGCTATCCGCTATTTTCCTTCAAAACAATAATAAACTGTTCTCTCTTGCCGAAAGTTTCACTTAAAAAAAACGAAGAAATATGCCTGCCACATATTTCTGGCCTCAGTTAGAAAGGAAACGAACCTGATGGTTTGTAAATAGAAGAAAATCTTGGCAAATCCAAACGCCATTTTTTCGCTTTGTGAAACGAGCTGCGCGGCGCAGTTCAAACCGGATGTGACGTCACTTTTTTGTTGGATGATCCAGATACGAAAATTTCAGGAGTCTTCTGCCCCGCCCCTGGTTCAATATGACCAAGTTCTTTCCAAATTTGGTCAACAGAAGCTGGTCACGGTGAATTATTCGTGTGGTTTAAACCAATCAGAGAGAGGGAAATTATAATTACTAAAACCCAGTCTGCTACTCGGCCTACCTAATTCTCATCCCCAGATTTACTCAAACGAGAAATTTCTTTGCAATGACTGCAAGTAAACTAACCGTACACATAACCTCACATAAACTTAAGAAAAACATTTTTAACGGTTGCACAGCTTGTCCAGGATTTAAGTAGAACAGTAACGCAGAAAAGCATTCAGTGAAGGAAACTTAAAATGAACGACGAAGCACCCGACGATCTGTCGCCGCGAGCGGAGATCTTCAGATCAAAACTTATTGAGGATTTTCAGCTGATCGACAAGATAGCGAATAGAGGCGGTGTCGAGCCACCAAAGTACTACTCTAACGAAATAACAGGTATTGTTACTGACCAACTTACTGTCTTTTCCTTGCAAATTGTCTCGCCTCATATGGTATAAGCTTGCCACTTCCTACTATTTTTGGAACTGGGAATGATGTCTAATCTGTATGTTTAGAAGTTATATTGATTGAGTGCCTGTAACGTATTCTCTGCAAAAAAAATGATTATTACAAACTTTGCTCATAACTGTTGTTTCCAGATGATGAAGTTATGAAGCAGCTTCTAAGAGAATCACCCCAGGGATTGATCAAGTTTCAAATGTACTCCAAGAAAGACGAACAGCGCTTCACTGATCGTCGTTTGAACAGAGTCAAGAACAAAAATGCTATTCCACTTGGACCATGGGCACACACTGTTATAGAGGGTATGTAATTTGGATATCATTCTACCTTCTTTTTCAGTACTGAATTGACCAGATATGTATGTTTATGTTTATGTTAATATGCCATTCTTATTATATGGCTAGCTCTATTAACAGGCTATGTGAACCAAATCTTGTGCCCTGATTGCCCTCTCCCCCGCCTGCCACTCCTGTAATGGAAAAGATGGGGTTATATACAAACCAAGCTTGTTAATTCAAGGCTGGTTATTAGCTTTGCGCTTTTTGCAAATAAACTTGTAAAAAGTAAGACTTGGCCATTATCTTGACCTCCCACTGGGTCAATAACCCATATCTTTTAAACTCTGCCAACAGATTCAAGGATTCAAAATTTCATGATGATATTGATCATCACTAATTCTATTGTTCTTGGGGTCCAAGCTGGTGAGTCTTTACTTTTAGTGCCCATTTGTATTTGATTTTTACAGACCTCGAAACAAACTTTTGTCTACAAAAATAAGCATTGCTTGCTATTTAAATCAATTTTTGCTTTAATAGAAATCTCTAAAGTTGATGAACCCTCTCTTCATGGACTGAAACTCACTCTACAAATTTTTGATTACTGTACACTGACGATATTTGTGCTTGAGATAATTCTTAAATGGATTGATGGGTTCTGGACTTTCTGGAATAATGGCTGGAACATCTTTGACTTTGTTGTCACTGCTATGGTTAGTACAAACAAAAAATATAATTTTACTTTAGAAATTCAGTTTCACAGCGATGAACAAATGCATACTTGAACACTTGAAGCTTACACGCCAGTCACAAGAAACTTCTAGATGCCATGCAACCCTTTCAGATCATGTGACAAAACACAATATTGAAGACTGCTTGAAGATTCTTTTCTTTGTAACCATGAAACTTAACAAGTAGTTGTTTTTGTCTGATGACTAGAGCCTCCTACACTTCATACTCGTCTATTTGTTTGCCCATCATCCATAAACCTCAGTAAATATTTGATTTATCTTTCAAGGAATCAGTCAAGCTACAGTTGATTAATGTGCTCCTTTAGACTTATTATCAGTAGCTGTTGCTTTTATCAACATAACATTTTCTCAACATTGAGTACAAACTTTTGCCTCTATTTTTTGTGATTTGTAGTCATTTGTGCCAGAGATTATTGAACTCTCATCAGGGAAAAACACAGCTAAACTTGCAGTCATTGCTGAAAATTTGAGAGTCTTCAGAATTTTAAGATCACTGAAGATGGTGAGCAAAATTTGAAAAAAATATATCTGGCAGGTTAAATGTTCCAATCAAAATGTTTCCAACAGGTGATCACAAGCATATGAAGCAAATGAACAGTTTTATTGGTTATTTTAGGTCTCAAGATTTGCTCAGCTTAGGATCATTGTGCTGACAATTCTCAAAGCATTCAAGGTAATGATCAACAATGAAAAAAGTTCAGAGGTAAACATTACTGACCTTATAGGTATATAGTAGTGGAACCACGTAGCACCCTAACCTTACCCTGGGTGCCAGAGGCTTTTCATGCGCGGTTTCCGGTTTCAAGTCTTCAAAATGACCCATGCAAAAAGACAACAAAGCTTGTCCTCGTTTTTCTTTTTTGCCGCTCTTGTCTTCAGCCAAACAGTGCGAGGAAAACAGTCTGGTACCCAGGGTATACTAACCTACACTTATTTGTAGCAACGCTTAGTACTTATAAATTTGCTGCATTTACACAGTCATAATACAGTGCGGGCTCACATTATTAGCAAGCATTACAGTCATTCATCTTTTGCTCTCTAGTCCATGGCGTTCATTTTGATCTTGCTGATGACATTCATGTACATTTTTGCTGTGGCTGGAACTGTCATGTTTTCTTCCTACTCCAAATCTGAAAGAACAGACCTCAAGTATAAACAGAGCTTCAGGTAAACAAACGTAAAGATAAATTTTTGATATTTAGATCAATTTATCTCCATACTATTTTATTTGAACCATATATTTATAAGCATATTTTTACAGTTGCACTAAGCTGATGCCCTTTAATTAATTGCTGGTTTTCAGTGTCACTGCCTTTCAAATTAGATCAAAATAAAAAGGAAAACTTAACAGTTCAATAGATTAAGTCCAGAATTTGGTAAAAGGAAGAAGGTAAATATGCAAAGACTCTCACCGAGATTGTAAGATAATGATTTGACACTATTAAACTAGATTTTTGAATCAAGCTGCAGCAGTTTTTCTTTAATAAGCAAGATATGCTGAGATATTTTTTCCCCAAATTTATAGAGATCTGTATGGAGATGTGATGTTGGTACCCATCCAGATGGGCACCAACATGATGGTCACAAACCAACAGAAACATCTGTCACTAAGTTTTGCTGCAAAAGCATGAATTTATCTCTTGAGGAACTCAGAAACATTACAATAATACTTGTTCTAAAATATGAACTCTTCAGATAGCCAAATTCCCCGAAATAAGGCACTTTTTTAACATGACAGCTGTCTCGGCCATCATATAAATGCCACATCACACAAAAGCTTAGAAATTCAAGCGTAGTCTATCACAAAACCAAGAACCAAATCAGAGAGAAATTTGTATGAATAGTAGTTTTCAGTTGCTCTTGTATATCATCATAGTTAGTTAACTATGATATCATGAAAGCAAAATCTCAGGAGGATCAACAGTTTTGTAGTTTGAATTTTAGTGATGCCATGTGAAAACCCCCAGTTGTCAACTTAAAGGACCTACATGTATCACCTTATGGGGGTTAAAAATCTTAGAAGGGGTTTCATTGATGTTTTCAGCAGGAGGACAACTGGTTTTTCACAGGTGGACAAAACTAATAGAACTGAACTTCTTTGTAAAAAGAACTTTCCGCTAGATGGTCAAACCAGTTAATTTTCAGTCAAGCTGGATAATTTGCCAGGTGTCTGGCATAATGAAATCCCTGGAATTTGTTTGACTGATATAACGGAGTGTAAGCTTAAAGTGTTATTAGTGAAGGCATGACAGTCTCTGAACAAGTTATTAAAAATGTACATCTCTGTTATAGCTGTAAATACCACTGCCTTAACAAAACCCCAATGGGGCATAACTTCTGTTACAATGTATAATGAAATGAAAATTATGCAGACATTTATTATGATCTAGTACTGCTGTTCTTTACTTATTAGTCTTGTGGTCAGATATTTGGAAAACATCATCTGAGACATTTTGTCTTGCCACAGCTCACTAACTGAAGAGAGTGGAGAACAGAATTTAGGTCATTCCCCAGTATTACATTGCGCACACCTACTGCGCATAGTTTCATGTGTGATTACACGCACGCATCAAAAAATGGGGGGCTTTTTCTTCTCTGCCTGACCTCGCCATAGAGGTAATCCTCATTTTCTTACGAGTGTGGCAACCTATCATGCTTTTGTTGTTTCGAATTGAGTAATATATATCTCTGTGTAAAAATAAATATGGGCCAATTCTCAGTGTAGAAGAAACAATTGTCAAAAGCATGAATTTAGCAAGCAATTGTCTCTGTAATCATCGTGCTATTATAAGGTTTTACTGAGAATAAACAGGGTGCAGTTGCTCCTAAACAAACATGGAGGCCCCTTGTTTTTTATTTTGAAATTAAAGTACCTATAATATAAACAATCAATAAGCAACGTTTGACAAAATTCTTAGTGCAGGTTCTAATTTCAGGAGATTGACCTTAAGATATGATTAAGTGTGTAATTCTGTCAACACAGTTCACTGGGTAATGCACTTGTTACTTTGTTTCAACTCTTCACACTGGATCACTGGTATGACATCCTGAGAGATCTCGTCAAGGTGGCAGATTCTATCACAGTCAGGATCTATATCATCTTGTGGATCTGCATTGGGGCTTTCATTTTCAGGAATATCTTTGCTGGCATTATGGGTGAGTGCCACCCTAGAATAACTCACAGGTATTTTTGGAATATGAGTCACTATGCAGCTTGTTGGCTGTCTATCGCACATCCAACTATGCACACTCATGGAATATAAGCACTTATCTTAAGGCTGGTTTTCACTAGTGATGGAGTGGGTGTCGGAGTCATAAGAGCACTTATGACCTAGTGAAAATCAAAAGTAGGAATCATAAGCTCAACAGAATCAAAGTTGGAAGATTCAGAATGTTTCCATTTCCTCTGATTTTGTTTAAGACTCCGTCTCTTACAATCTTGTAAAAACCAGATTGTTGGGGTCGAGAGTAGAAGCCAAAGAACCAACCAATCACAAGACCTAGAATTGAACATTGTGATTGTTTTTTTCCTCTGCTTCTTCTTCTGAGTTGACAATCTGCTTTTCATAAGCAAGTACAGAGTCATAAGCAATGAGTGCTCTGCTTCTGATTCTGTCAGTTTGATTTTCACTAGATTGCTTCGATTACGACTCTGACAGCCTTTCAGGTGTGTTTCTTTGGGATGATCCAGATCAGGATCAACTATCCAATATTGCTCCAATCCTGACGGAAGAATCCACTCTGGCAAGGATGGATGGGCTCTTCTCATGTTTCTGAGTGATTTCCAGGCATAAATTTAAAGTAATTATAACTGTATTCTCAGAACTATTATACCATTATATTACAAGGGAAAAAAGGCAGACAATATCAAGAATTTGCAGAACTTTTCCAGATACCAAGATCTCATGGCTATCTGTTAACAAAAAATGACAACAGTTAACTGTGCATTTGGTTATAATAGAGTTAAGTTCTCTTCTTACAGTAATGAACTTCCAGAGCATCCGTAATGATTTTAATCAGCAAGTCAAGGAGCAGACCGAAGCCCTGGAAGCAGTACAGATGAGGGCTCACTTGGCAGAAGAACTGGAAAGACAGGACAGATTGCATGCCAGAACCAGGTATAGACATTATAAAACTAGACAAGCAAACATTCATGTACTGTGTATATATATGGTAACCTACAATAATTATTGCGGTCCTGGCCCCTGATATATAAATCACTATCCAGCGGATAGCGTGGGTTTTTTTTGTGAACCCTTATCTACTGGATAGCAATTTATCCGGTGGATAGCGTTATCCAGCCTTCGAACACCCGGGGCCTGCGTAACAAAATGTACTGTGAAAAGTGGCAGAACTCATACTTAAAATGATTTGGCGATTTCCCATTGTAACTATGTAGACGAAGTAGCAGCGTAGGTGCTCAGCTGTTTCAGGAGAAGGGTAAACCTCTGGAGCCCTTGTCAGTGTTAGCAGAAACTGAAGAAGACGAAGATGATGCAGAACCCACAGCATTGCTTCAGGGAGAAAAAGATAGGCCAAGGCAGGACATAAAAGATGGTGATCCTTTGGCTGCTCTTGGTGACAAGCTTGCCAAGCTGAGGTCAGCTTTCCACTATATTCCTCAAATATTGATCTACACTATGACTTTGTAAATCCTATACAATTGCCACAATTGCCAGTGGGCAGTGTTTTCTTTAAGTTTTTTAGTAGCCGGAGTTTTGTGAAAAGTAGACGGTTTTGGGGCCTGATAAACATCATCTCCTCGACATATCTTGACTGTGAAGCAATGAAAGTAGCCGGCGAAACATGGCAGAGAAGCTGGCGAACTTCGCCAAACTTCTGAGTTTTCGTGATCACAAAAACTCAGACCCTAGGAAATAATAAAGAAAAAAGGTTTAAACTCGTCTCAATCTTATCACCTAAAATATTTTATGGTCACACAGTGTTCATAAGCGAAAACAGCGAGAATTCGAGATATTTACCTTCTCCGGTTTATCGCTGTCACGTCCAGTGGATACAAAACTGCAGACTTCAATTTGAACAAAGTACATTATGGCAACTCTGTGTCTTCTTTTTCTTCGGTAAAAAAATTCACCAGCAAATGTTATCAAAGTGTCGGCTACTATTTTAAACCTTGTTAGTTTTTCACTGTTTGATGGACGCCACAGCAATAAACCGGAGAAGATATTGAATATATCGCTTCTTTCTGGCGGTTGCCAATGAACATTGCATGACCATAAAACATTAGGTGATAAGAATTGAGACGAGTTTACAATGTAAATCTTTTTTGAAAAAATGCAAATCGTTTTTTTAAAACAATTGAGGGGTCCGAGTTTTTGGGGTCTGAGGTTTGAGGTCTGAGTTTTCGTGACACCCAGCTAAAATCAACATTATTTCATCAACAACCGGGGTTTCCCAGAAAGATATTTCAGTGTCAAGGTTTATGTCCCTGTGTAAACTATGTTGCATGATGGCACCAGTTTTGTGCTTATCTTGTTGGAAGGAAGCAGTGTTCCTAGATGTTTTAAGACAGTAAGCACACAGTCTAATCAAAACTGGAGTGCTTTGGCTGACTGTTGTGTCGACTACATTGTCATTTCAGTCACAAGCATACAGTGATAATATTAGTGTTTTGATACTGGGTATACATATTGACAAAACAAACTCTAGAATTAAACTATGACTCTCTAATTAAATGCACTTTGAAATCATTGTGTTAAAGTAAAAGCAAAGTTTAATAGATTAAAAAAAAATTCATTGTCTAATGAGCTTTCCTTTTGACTGTCCAGTCACAGGAGCTTAAAAACAACGGAAAAGTATATTAAATCCCTCAGTGTGTCTGCAGCTGCTTATGAAAATGTCTGCATACTAGACTAAGTAAATACAGTGTTTGAATTAGAGTTCAAATGGGCATTTTCACTAGAGATGTCTACATATGCAAGTGTCCATAAAGAGAGCATCTACTGTGATACTGTATTGAGAAAAAACTTTTTGATTTGTGTTAAGGGAAACAAGACGTAACAGTGAATTAGGTCAACAGACAGCAGGTGAACAACAGGAAAAACCTGAGTTACAAGGAGAGTTTGGTCATGACAGAGCAAAAGATTTAACTAATGGTGGGTTTACAGTCAGTGCAGTTTAATTTAGCACAAGGGAGATAGATGAATCATTTGGAACAGGAAAGGTCTTGTTTTAAATAGATTCTAAACACATCAGAGTCTTTCTCTACTGATTGTCTATCACAGCTTCAGAAGCCCAAAGACACCTCTAGAATGGATTTGCTATAAAAGTAAGCACCTGCAGTAAGCGATACACACACAAGGCGACTGGAATCTGGGGTCAGATGTATGGTTGCTGTGTTGTTTAGAAAATTGTAGGTCCTTTGTAAACTATAGAATGTAAATGCCTGGGTAGAAAAAAATTGTCAAAGTAGCCTAGCAAGGCCTACATAGGAAGAGTGCCGACTCGTCCCCAGTCATCTTTTCTTAGCACACGGCAGAGGATGAGGTGGAAGAGCAGAGGATGATGGGAAGGGAAAAGGGTAGAAGACGTCGTCTTCCTCCTTCATTTTCTCCCTACCCATCTCACCTTGCGCTCCCTTTCTCGGTACCCTCTCCTGTATGAAGACGACTGGGGATGAGTCAGGGGAAGAGTGAGTATGATTTGTCAATAAGTACTGGGACCGATGTTTCCAGTATCTAGGATTGGGAAACATTTTAACCTGATCAGTGGCAAGCATGATTAATAATTTACATCTCTTCGAACTTTGACTGTGTTCAAGAAGACAAATATATACACATGTATTTTAATTGCTGATCTTTTGTTCAGATTGGATCACAACAGTTCAGGCAAACTTGACACATCTTAAGAACCAACCTGTGGAAACACTGTGGCCCAGGGATACACTGTTCCGGTAGGAAGATCAAAAATACACTTGGAACCTACTGTAATGATTCCCTTTAGCACCTGAGGTGCTTATTATTACTTTTGTTATCCCAAGAGAGGGAATTTATGAGACATGGCACTTCTTCAGGACAGGATGCTTATTTGTTTTTTGGATCAAGACTGGACAACTGACCTGTTGTCCTTGGATCTTTCCTGACCAGAACGGCCGACAGAACAAATTTGAAGAGATAGTTTGTGTAAAGGAATTATACACTCATGTGAACATAATGGTTGAGAAACTCAGGCATATCTTAGTAATCAAGGAAGATGAACCTCAATTGATATGTACTCAGACAGCACTGTAATGATTTTAGAATAAGCATGCCTTATTAAAATAGGGACGCTTATCAATAAAAACATATTCAAAGGGGGGCTTATTCGAAAGAGGGTGCTTATTGGAATCAGGATGCTAAATAAAATCATTACTGCGGAAAGTAACGGGATAGTACATATACACAAGGGGACTGATCATTCACAATGTTAACAGAAAGCAAATCCAATAAGCTATATTGTATTCTAGAAGAACTATCAGATATGTTGGAAATAACAAAAGGAAATGACCATGCAACTTTTCTTACTAGTTGAATTTGCATTGATTGATGTCAATAGGTATTTCCAGTTAATGGAGGCCTGGCAGGAGAATCTTGCTGAAAGACAGCAACTGATGCACATGGCTGGTAAGCCTTGTTTGTGTCAACATTTCTCACTACTAGGCTTGGATGCAGCAGTGCACTAGTGTTAGAGTGTAAAGCAGAATGAAACTAACTAGACCCTGATGTTAAATTCATCTTCTTTCCACAGCACAAGCTCTTCTGAAACTTCACGATACATGACCACAGATCAACCACATTGAGAGGTCCGTGGCCATGCAGATAATTGAAATGCAGCTTTTCCTTATTGATAATAAGATTCACACTTTTTGAGAAAACTAGTGGCCAGTGACATTATGGGATGATTGCTAGAAACAGGTCTCGCTTGTGATTCTACCATTCTCAGTCACTAACTTGTCCAGATTTCTGATTGGAAATCTGTCAGAATTGTTGATAATTTGGCAGCTTGTGACTTATTGATTAGATTCAAGGTTAATCAGTTTTCATTTTGCTCTTAGAAGTAGTTTTACAGTGCATTTCACAAAAATTTTGACAAATGGTTTCCAAAGTTTGGTTGAAATTCCCAAAGTTCACTATGAACTTAGCAATTTCATTATGTACTTGTCAATCAAATTGTGAACTTGGAAATGAAGTTGTGAATTTCACGCTGAACTTCATTGGGAAGTTAACAAGTTCATTGTGAGAGAAGTTCCCACCATTCGGTGAAACTGTCTCGAAATTTCTGATTGACAACTACGTAATAAAATTGCCAAGTTTGTACCAAACTTCGGGAATTTCAAACAAACTTCGGAAAACGTTTGTCAAAGTTTTGTGAAACACACTGTAACAGGAAGAAGAAACCTAGAGTTGTACTCACATCAACTCATTCCTTGGTGTTATTTTACCCCTTTAAACCATTCAAATTTGTCGTGAAACAAAACACTGTTTGTTGTTAATTGTAAAATAAAGTCATTATGCTTCAGAAAAACAAAACTGAACTTTATTGTGTCTTGCTCTAAGCTTTGGTACTATTAATAATTAAAATAATTGTTGATCAGCAGTGACAGAAGATTAACGATTCTTCTTGGTCTTCGGCTGTGCCTGTGGGGATGGATTTGTTGTTGGAGTGTGAGTGCTGGCAGCGATCCTGTTGATGTAGTAAATGGCTACCATAGAAAACAGGAAACTGCAGAAGAAATGAGTAGAGTGAATAAAGGAACACTAACATTTATTTTTCAATGCTTTTGTTAGCCATTTCTCAAACTCATATATATCATGCTGAAACAAAGGAAAACACAACCACGATAGTGTTTGGAAATCTGATCTTAAGGACATTCACGCGAAAATTTTCCAGTCGATAGAATTTTTTTAAATTTTTACTGTAGGCAGAGAATGAGTTACTTGTGCCAGAAATGCAAAAAAATTGGGGGTCACCATCTTCATTTCCGAGATAAAGCGTGTGGTAAACTATACTGATTTCAAAAAAATTGTCCCATACAATTGAGCACGGTCTACAGGGGTTTATAGTTAAAAATATCGAAGGTGAGTCAACAGAGGCAAACAATCTTAGTCATATTTTGTAGAAGTGGGTCTGTTGCATAAATAATTCCAAATATTAGTAACGTTTTCACAAAATTTAACCCTTTAAAAGGCATTTGAAAATTTGAAATCGCATTTGAAACCGCCGCACAGGTGCACGAAGAGCTAATAAGAACGGAATTCGATGGTGCATTTTGCCAAAAATTCAGACTTCTAGTCGATAGATTTTTTCATTTTTTCCCTAAACGTAGAAAATCAGTAGAGAAAATGATCCATCAAAAGAAAAATTGGGGTCACCGAACGTCTAAGATCGTTAAATCCAGGCAAAGCTCTAGCAATGGCCATCTGCCCTATCATTTGTTTATTTTAAAACTTAGCGCGCACGCTCAGGCATGACGTGGCATGTGAATTTGCGTGTGCAGTAAGGATGTGCAGAAACAATTAGCATGAACGTCCTTAATAGACAAATTTTGATAACATTAAATTTCAACCTGACACAATAGACCTCAGCACAAAGCTCCGTGGAATAACTCAGAGTTTGTGGGATTCATTCTCCAGAGCCTTGTGCCGAGGTCTATTGTGTAGGGCTGAGTGTAGGATCACTGACTTTGGGAAGGGTCAGTCTTACTATAGGATGAACATAACACAATTTTAAACTAAAAGACATTTGTGCTTGTCTTTATTGGCCAGTTATTTTAGTTTTAATAATCTTCATCACCTCTCTTATTGAATAACAATGTGAGATTTCACAGATTGATATCATGTTATGTGTATCAGTGCAGAGTGAATTGAAAAGCTTACATAAGGCAGGGACAATTCAGACTGTCACTGACCATGAAGATTATGACATTATATGTGCAATGATTGATACATGTACAACTATCCACAGACCTATAGCCCTTCTGTAATAAAACAAGGCAACTCACCAGGTTGTTACACAAACTCTGTGGACTAGACCTGAAGCAAACATTGCAACTACCAGACAAAGAATTACTTGAAAAAAAGAAAACAAAGATAAACAATATTAATACACCTAATTTGAATTCAAGCAGTCAGAATTCACTAACTTTATTTTGTACGACATACTTTCAGCAGCACCCACTGTTAAATCAGCCGTCAGCCCCAAGAAACCCAAACTAAAATAGCTTATTCTGGTCTTTGTAATATGCAGTGATCAAGAGTGATTCTATTCATTGTAAATGTTTGATGGAACATTTTTCAGGTTGCTTTAATAATTATTATTAGAAAACAGTTCTAAGAAAGCACGCGCGCTGATTGGTTGAAAATCGTGTTTGTATAACTCGATGGAGACACAGAACTAGCGCGCGCTGTTGACGTAGTGATGGCACGAGCAAAGAGAATTTACATTTTGATAATCAAAGTTAACAAGTTGTTTTCCTTTTTCTCGTCGTGGTGTTTTCTAAAAGAAATAGAAAACATGTACTTTGTGTTTGTATCGAGTTATACAAACACTCGTGAAAGTTTGGGAGAACTCGAAAAAGCTGTGGAAACACTCGCCTGCGGCTCGTGTTCCCACAGCATTTCTCGTTCTCCCAAACTTCCACTCGTGTTTGTATAACTCGATACAAACACGGAACATGTTTTCTATTTCTTAAACAGAACCCATTTCTACTCCTAGGTGAAGAGAGGTGTTGTCCTAGTATTAAGTGAATTATAAAGAACACAGCCCAAGCCAACAGTGCCCATAATGTCAAACTTTTTTCTTTTCTCATCTGATTCTATACATCATGCAATAAACTTCTGCAAAAACGTTTTTCCATTTCAATAAATTGCAGTATTAGATAAGTTTTAAAAACAGTCATATATCCCGCCATTTTGGTCCACCATTTGCACCTGTCTTCCCTTGGTTTGGAATGAGTTGTGAGGTAGATTCAGGAGCACGTGACTTCAGGCTTGACTCATCTCATTTGTTTTACCTCTGTAAATTTAACTTAGGCCCCGTTTACATGGGTCCGGACAAATCTTTGCACGGACAAAAACTTGCACGGTTCCACCTTGCGTTTACACGGGACCGGCGGAACTGGACGAATTTTTGAGTGGCTAAGTGTGCAAGTTTGGGACCTGAAAAAAGCAGGTCAACTTTTTGACTGGCATGGTTCCATATTTGTATGAACTCATGTAAACACCCAAACCGTGCAACTTTTTGCTCAGATAGCACGGTTATGGCCTGGAATCAAATACAAAGACTGGTCTAAACTTTCCACGGATCTGTGTAAACACCACTGCAACAGAATTTGCACGGACCCATGTAAACAGGCGGTCCAAGAACAAAATTCGTCTGTGCAAAAATTTGTCCGTACCCTTGCAAACGGGGCCTTAGTAGTTCACACAAAATGCTGGAAAGGAGCATTTTGTATGGACTACTAGGCTAAATTTGCAGAGGTAAAACAAATGAGATGAGTCAAGCCTGAAGTCACGTGCTCCTGAATCTACCTGACAATTCTGAGCATGTCGATCTTGTGAATAGCGGCATGGGTCGACTGCAAGAAAATAGGATTCTCAGGAATTTAAAAATTTATTAAAAAATCGCACTTTATCCAGATTGAAATTTTTTTGCTGAAGTTCATTGCATGAAATATAGGATCAGATGCGAAAATAAAAATTTTGACATTATGGGCTTTTTAAATGAAGCTGCACAACTTGATCTTGAGTCCAATGTGCTAATCATTTGGACATTTTGTCTACCATATTGCATTCTGTTTTGACCTTTTCTACAAATATCAAGGACAAAACCGTTGAGACATCTTAAGAAATCAAACACTTTCTTAAAAAGAAATGCATGTTTCTGTTTTAAGCCAACCCCCACCACCCTCCCATTAATTTTGAAACTGGCTTTGACGAGAGCAAGGCAAGGTTACAACATAGGAAACTGGGGAGGTGGACCAAGTGTGAGGAGTAGTGATAAGACAAATCACACTTGGAAGGAAAAGGCTTGTTTTAGAGTAGTGTGTTTTGTCCCTGATTGTAGTGATATTAATATCTGCAGAGACTACCTTCTTGGGTATGCGAGGAAGACAAAACAAAAGATATTTAGGTTGTGTAAATTAATAACCAAGCCAAGCCACAGTACATACCTTCTGGAAACAATTTGGTTTGGAAATTTCGTCCAAACATAGAGGTCTCTAAATTTCCTACTGCCTAATGAGATGCAGTCAAGGAAACCGTGTGTAAAACATTTTAATTCAAATTTAAATTCAATAAAAATCACAGAAATAATGAAGCAGAATTTAGTTCAGGATAATAACGTGCGACTTTGGCTTAGTTTTCTTTGTAAGAGAAAGCAACGAGCAACAAGATATATATAAGCCAGTATCTAGAAGACCTTCCAAGTTGTTGGAAGTTGATATCAAAGGTCTTTGTTGTGAGATGTTGCATGCATTGGTGATAAATGGAACAAAATTGGATGAGCGTTAATTTAAAGAGAAAAGAACAAGAAGAAAACTATCGTACAGATGTCATGATCATCTAATTAAATTATCGTAAGAATGTAAAGGATACAGTTAGAAGGAAAACGAAAAGCTGTGATCCTATAAATCCCCCAAGGATAGTCATCCATTCACTGGACGCCAAGTTTGTCTTGAACATTTGCATTCCAGCGAAGGTCAGCACGGTTAACGTGGACGCAAACAGGAACGACGTGTACGATGGAAGAGCTGTGATTTAGATTAAACCCATTATATCAAAGGAAAATTCGCCGAAAAGGGAACAACAAAAGGGAAAACTCTCTTACCCATGTTGAAAAAGTGCACTCGAAAGGAAAGAGGACAACTCAGCTGTTCGCCCCAGTACTTCGCATAAGAAAAAATTGCCACGTTCCCGGATGACATAGTCTGGGTTGCAATGGCGGGTCAAGTTGGGTCAAATATTGGATCGAGTTTTCCACAGTTTACAGGTCGCATTGAAAATGTCTGAGTTGCATTTTAAGCCAAGAAGAATACCGAACCAGAATTTGGTTTGGAGACTGCGCCAGAGAGAGACCCGTTTTCCAAAACCTGGAACCCACTGGCATCAAGCTAGAGCTTTCACCCAAAACATCTTTCCAAATTTCACTATTGTAAATGTGGAAACACCACCGTGTTATCTGCGAAAGTTTTCACCCGATGGACGTTATTTCGTTGCTTTTTCTCTAGATCAAAGTTCTGTTGAAGTGTACGAGTTTCAAGGGCCGAGTGCCGCAGAACAATTGCTGGCGACGGAACAATCGGATACTGTGATAAGGAGCAGACTTTTTAGCAGTTTCTTTCGTCTAAGTTCCGTTGTAACAGTGGCGCAGAATGGAGAGCATTTGAACAGAGAGTGTAGTTTATTTACAGATGATGGTCGGTATGTCATTGTTGGATCAGCTTCTTATGTCCCAGAGGAACCTCATCCTTACTTCTTTGATATCTACAGTAACAATGAATCAGTTTCACCAAATCCCAGGTCTCCTCTTGAAGATTACACAATCCACATTGTTGACATGAAAACTGGAATGTTGTCTGACTCGAGGACGTTTAAATGTGATAAAATTTTCCTCTCTCACAACCAGGGATTGTACTTGTACAGAGATCTTCTTGCTGTTTTGTCTGTCCAACAGCAGGTGATACACATCTTTCAAGTAACTTCTGATGGCAGGTTTATTGATGTGCGCTCTATTGGCCGATTCTGTTATGAGGATGACGAATACATGCTGACCTGTGTCAGGAATGTTGATGCGAATGGGCAGCCAATACGACCTTACATGGAGACCTGTCTGAATGGACTGAAGCATCGCATCCTGGCACACTTATGGAGATGTGCATATAATGAAGGCAGTGCTTTAGCCATGGGCAGGTTTTATCAGCATGTAGAGCTGTTCAGAGCTCTAAGGATGTGGAAGATGCAGCTCTTTGATAGCAGGATTTTGTTGATTAAGTATGCAAGTGAAGATGTTGTGACATTAAGGGTCCCCGATCCAAACTCACAGCCATCATTCTTCATTGTGTATGACATGGAGACAACAAAAGTCTTGGCAGTGTTTGAAAACACTTCTGAGAAGTTGCTCGAGCTGTTTGAACAATTCTGTGACTCATTTCGGAATGCTATGTTGCATTCACCAGCACAGTTCACATGTTCAGCTTCGAGTAATATCTTTGCCCGGCAAATTCAAAGACGATTTAAACACACCATTGTTAATGCTAAATATGGAGGGTACACTGAAGCTGTGAAGAGGCTTCTTGCTCAGCTTCCAATCAGTTCTCAGTCATACAGCAGCAGTCCTTATTTAGACTTGTCCCTGTTTAAGTATGACGACAAGTGGGTTTCTGTGATGGAAAGGCCTAAGGCTTGCGGAGATCATCCAATCAGGTAAAGTATTTTTTCCAGTACAACTAGACACCTTGCTTTGTGTACCCAGTCAGTCGTTATAGTGAGAAGCACTAGCTTTATTACAGTCGAGTTAAATGTTTTGCATTTGAAGTTATACGAAATTCAATGGAATCGATGTGCTGAAGCTGGTCTGCCGTTCATTGCATTTCTTGGAATCAATAGCTTATTACTCGTTTGTAGGCCTTTAGGGCATGAAATGAGTTAAGGTCTTTATATCAACTTACTAGAACCACTACGTGGAACTTACTGGAGCCCAGTGGGACAAGGGATTGCATAAATATAGTTAACCTCTTACACCCCTCCCCCCTCTTCTGTGGAGGCTAATACTGACGTAACTCACAATCAGAGACAAAAAACTCTCAAAGTTTTTGTCTCCCCAGCAGTACGTATACACATGATGGTTGCCATTGTCATATAATTGATATGATACAGATGTAAAGAAACAATCACCTGCACCGCCAACATCTATTTAATTGATTGTAAACCAAGTTCACCTAACCTTTACAGCATCATATTCTTCGAGGAAATAGGAGAGGTCAACTGCATTGTTGAGCTGTGATTTTGCATAAAAGGTCTAATTATTATTACTTCATGATGATCAGTGTTGTATTGAGTAGGTCCTGGATTCTTCTCAACATCTTACCTTAGTTTGAAATTCACATAATCGGTCATATGACTCACAAAATTGCAAGAAAACAATGATAAATATTGACGTGCTTTACATTTTAGTTTCATTATCTTGTGATATTGTGATAATGCCTGCTAAAGAAAGACAACAAATAAGCTTTCTTGGGTATAGCCATTTTATTTAAGTTAATTATCTTTGGGTCGCATTTGTTATTACATTTATATCGAGCCTTTATTTCAGAGACGATGTCTCTCTCCCGAGACTTTATAGCGAGAGGAGGAGGCGGCTGAAATTCAGGCTAACTTTATATATCGTGCATTTTGAATTTCAGAGTTATGGCAGTGCTTGACATGAGTAGAGCTACGAAGGTGTACGTCGAATAAGATATACTTATGATTTTTAGCCTATTCAGAAGTTAATTAAAAGTATTAGAAGTGCTTGTGTAAATGCTCGTTTGTTCTGTATGGACAATCAGTTGCCTAGATAAATAAAGTAAGTTTCCGATGTTTACAATATTTTCTGGTCGCCATGTACTTGTACCACAGAGGTACACCAACATGGCTGTTCCATACTGAGCTCTTTAATTTTGTACAAAATTATTCGACAAATATCTCAAGTGTGAGAAAACACACACACTACTAATTTTGTTGTTGTTGTTGTTGTTGTAAGCGGTCTTTATCAATCACAATTTCTTGGCTTAATCCACTGAATGGTTTTGGAGTAATATTTTGTTGTGTCAGAATTGCGTGACAGTGCAAGCCAAGAATTATTTTGCTGTGGTCAACATACATTAGTTCCTTTTCTATATCTGTGCTCAGCTTAAATATGTACAATAATTTACTACATAGGTTTGACTCTTGTAAAAACACATTATTAACTCTGTTACTAGAAAATAATGAGAGGATTTCGCTTAGTTCAAGATGTTAACTTTATTATACTTTTACAAAGTGTCTCAGCATTTTACTCAGGGGTACACTCGAACATTTGTTAACAAGTTCTCTAACCTTTCTGCTCTTGTTGTTCAGACATTCTTGAGTTGGTGCTGGGATTTTACTTGGTTCACCATCACGTCCAAAAATACGATGTCTCTTCTGAAGATGCTTTTTATCAAGTTGAAAAGTTTAAGTTCTGGTTGATAGCACCTCTGCTATAACATGATTCTTGATAAATTCACTCAAAATGATCGCTCATAAATTGATCTCTCATAA